>VDFB02153690.1:0-33582 GCA_007258455.2 Sequoia sempervirens
CTTGTTTGGCCACAAAAGTGCGACCATCTTGGTGCACTTACCCATAGACTCTCGAGCCATTAACACAATTACAATCAAATACATATTTCCATTGCCAAGGATGTATGACCTTATGAATTATTTGAGAGGAGCCAAGTATTTCATGAAGATTGACCCAAAGAGTGGGTATCATCATATTCATATAAGAGAAGGATATGAGTGGAAAAAATCCTTCAATACTAAAGAGGTATTGAACAAGTGGTTAGTCATGTCATTTGGGCCAACAAATGTACTGATAATATTTATGCAGCTTATGAATGAGGTATTGAAATATTTTTTAGGAAAATTTATTATGTTTATTTGGATGAAATTTTTATTTTCAATAAGACATTAGAGGATCACCTGATGCATATCCAAAGAGTTTTTGAGAAGCTAAGGGAGGATCTAAGTTGTTGATTAATCTGAAGAAATTCAATTTTGTGAAGAAAGAGTTGGTGTATGTGAGATTATTATCCCAATTTAGGGTCTTAAAATAAATCCATAAAAAGTGAGGGATATCATTGAATGACCTACACTGAGGAGTGTTATAGAGGCAAGATTATTCCATTTTCTATCAAGTTTTTACAAGAAGTTTAATTAATAACTTTAGTAGTATTTTTGCACCTTAATGGAGACGATTAGAGGTGATAAGAAGGAGTTTAAGTGGAATACAGGAGAAGCCAAGAGTTTTGATAGGTTGAAGAAGAAAGTCAAAAAGCAACCTATTTTGGAACTTCCAGATTTTAATAAGGTATTTCAAGTAGATTGTGATGCTAGTGGCAGTTCTATAGGAGCTATTTTGAGTCAAGAAGGTAGGCCCATTACCTATTTCAATGAGAAGTTGAATGATGCTAAAAAGAAACATTTTGTCTATGATAAGGAGTTTTATGCAATAGTTCAAACTTTGAAGAAATGGAGACACTATTTGTTTCCAATTTTTTACATATATACTAATCATCATTCTTTGTAGTATATTAATAGTCAAGGAAAGTTAAATGTAAGGCACTTAAAATGGGTTGAGTTTTTGTAGAGTTATAATTTTGTTTTGAAGCACATGAGTGGAAAGTCACATAGAGTTGCAAATTCCTTAAGTAGAAGGAAAATTTTGTTGATAGAGATGAGAATAGAGGTTGTTGGGTTCAATGAACTCAAGAGTCTATATATTGAAGATCTAGACTTTGTAGAGGCTTGGAAGGCTTGTTTGGAACCTATTTCTTTAGATAGAACAAGATGGTTGGATTTCATAATCGAGGATGGTATGTTGTTTAGAGGAAGCCAATTGCGCATTCCAAGGTTTTCTATGATGGAGAACTTGATTAAGAAGAAGCATAGTGGAGGATTGGAAGGATACTTTGGTTGAGATAAGATCATTGCTCTTGCAAATGAGTATTATTATTGATCATAGTTGCACCAAGATGTGAAAAAGTTTATGCAAAGTTGTAGATTATGCAAGATGGTTAAAGGGTAAGTTAGAATATTCAACTATATAAGCCATTAAATATACTAGAGAGGCCATGTGAAGATATTGGCATGGAATTTGTTCTTGGTTTACCAAAGACACGGAGGGGACATGATTCAATGTATGTGGTTGATGACCAATTTTCAAAGATGGCACATTTCATTCTGTGTAATAAGACTAGTGATGTTGTTTGTGCATTGTAGAGTTAGTTTTTAGAGAAGTGGTTAGACTACATGATCTATCAAAGTGTATACTCTTAGATCGAGATACCAAATTTGTTGGGTATTTCTAGAGAACATTGTGGAAGAAGTTGAAGACCAATTTGACGTTTACTTTTTCACACCATCCATAGAATAATTGACAGAAAGAGGTGGTAAACACGAGTCTGGGAAACCTATTGAGATGCTTAGTAAGAGATAAGCCTAAGATATGGGATTTGGTTTTACCACAAGAATTTTCTTACAAAAAAATTTGTCAATAAGAGTATTGGTAAATCTACATTCCATATTGTATATGGGAGTAGTCTAAGGAATGCTTCTAAGTTGAGGAATATGAACAAAGGGGAAAAGAGCAGTGTCGAGGCTGATGATTTTGTAGAGCACCTGAAGAACTTGTACGAAGAGGTAATGAATCATATCAATAAGATGAATTGTTAGTACAAGGATAAGGTAGATCAAGAGTAAAAAATTAAGGAATTCCAAGTTGGAGATGAAGTCATGGTTCACTTGAGGAAAGGAAGGTTCCTAATGAGAATTTATAACAAGTTGAAAATGAATAAATTTGTGCAAGATCCTAAAGAGGCATGACTCAAGAAATGCTTATAAGGTATATTTTTTTAGTGGGATAAACATCTCTCCTATGTTCAACATTATTGATTCAACATAGTATCATGAAGGAGACATGTAAGATAGACCAATAAAAGAATAATGGTTCTCCTATAAAGTTTTAGACTCAAATTTGAAGCACTTAGAAGCCTTGTAAAAGCTCAAAAAATGGACAAAATGATCTTTGAATCATTTTGATTTTGTGGATCTCTTCACGAAATTTCCAACGATCTATTATAATTGTAAATAGGATGTTGAAGTCAAAATTTATGGCTCTAGGAAGTTGTTTTACAAAAATATGAATTTTAAATGAAATATCTTCCTAAGAGAGAAAACGAACCGTTGGACCTCTAGGCACAAAAACAAAAAGGGGAGTTACACTTTCCAAAACATTTTAAGGAAGATATTGGTGCCAAATAAAGGGGTGAACAAAGGTTACAGAAGATGACTCCATTAATGTAGATTGTGCCTTTGAATTGTAATTCTTAAAGAGTTGATTTTCTTTGTAGTGAGTCAAATCCATGTGACTATAGCATTGTAATTTTGAATCTGTATTTCAATTTCTAGAAGAAATTGAAAGTGGGTTGCTTTCCTTCCTAACCCTAGTTTAAAATCTTAACCCTTTTCCAATATACAATTTTTACACCAATTATTCTATACACAAAAATATACAATAAATAATATTTACTTTTTAATTCCTTTATATATATCACTCCATATCACTTTTAATCCCCTTTCTTTTAGAAATATATTCAAACATCTTTTACTCCATATGTTTCTTGGAACATTCCATAAGAAAACATCAACTATTGAAACCTTGCACAAAATAATTATCATCCACTAAAAAAATTACCCTTGCAAATTAGAATTTAAGTACTATTCTTTATATAAGGAAATACGTCCTTCATTGAAAGGGAAAATTTACCATTGTACACTTTTTTCTTTAAAAATAGTCCCCCCACATGCAAATGTATGATTGCATTTGAAAAAAATAACAAGTATTCTAATGTTTGGAATTGTTGACCTTATAAAAAAATATTTAGGGAAATTAAAATAAATTAAAAATTTAAGTAGACTTTTTTTAATTCTTTTAATTTTTTAAAAAACGCATTGAATGACTTTAAAATTTGTACAAATAAATTAATAACATTTTAAAAAAAATTAAAAATTAGGAGTGAGAATATTTTCTTTCCATTTTTTTCCACTTTTATTTTTAAAAGATTTTTTTTTTTTTGATACACAAGTTTGATTTATATTAGATAAAGAGAGTACAATCGTCTGCAAATGCAGGAAATGTTTCCACCATCAAGTACCAGCAAAACCCAACCCAACCACCTATATCAGAAAACCACCCCGAAGACACGCCAAAACGAGAAACCCAACCAACCAGAAATAGGAAACCTAGCCTTCCAGAACCCTCCACCCAGTACCAAAGCCATCAACCAACCCAACAAGCCAGAAAGGTTTGGCCCCAACCATGAACAGATAAATCCCGAGCGCCCAAAATTCACAAAATGGCCATTAAGATACTAGATTTGCAAACCCTGAGACTAGAAAACGCCATTGGACCAGAGAAAGAAACTCTATAGATTACCAGAACCAACATCTACATAAAGGAAATTCACAGAAAGTTATTCAAAGCAGCAAATTCTTCAAAGACTTTTACCCACTCAACACCACCCGCCACCAATAGGCAAAAATTTTTCTTAAGGAAATCGATAGCCACCACCGCCACCATCCTATGTTTTCTCAATGCCAGACCGCTCAAGTCAAGAAGGAACATAAATAGCTTCACGACCTCATCCGAGCCTTGAACAATTGCAAAGTCACTCGGCCTTGGAACACCTCTGCCCTCCACAAAAAAGCTCAACACCTCATCTAAACCACCCACCAGATCCTTTCGAAACATCTTAACCAACAAAAATTTGGCCTCGGCCTTAGACTCACCGTTATCCAGAAGAGAGGCCAAAAACTGAGAAGAGATGTGAAGGTTGTCCCTTCCGAACTCCTTGTTGGCCAAATGACCAGCTCCCATGATCATTTTTGTCACCACCAAGACTAGCGGATCTTTGTTTGTGAGAATCTGCTTCAGCCATTGGTCTTTGATTTCTCTGAAGGAGGCTTGTCTAGTCGAAGATTTCAGAGAGATTGGCGTGTTCGCCCCAAACTTTGCCACGTTGTACACAGAGACCTCGATGACGAAGTGAGAGTGCTTCGCCATGAGTGCCACCACCAGAACAAATAGAGCCCGCCACTGAAATCGCCACTAACCAGTATGAACGACACAAATGAATGAAATAAATGTAATAAACTGCCCACTTAAACACTACATTTCAATTACTGCCAGGTACTAGCCCGCCGCCACCCTTGCTAATGACAACTATCCAAACGTGCCACATTTAATCCGTATTAAACGACCTCCAGGTAATGATTCCTACAGCATCCTTGAGCTCTAGGAAGGGAATTGTCACCTCCACCATGTGACCGGCATCCTAGTCACACCCTTCTACGTCCCCCTTGGCCCTTTCCTTTCTGCCACCTCAACTCCCAACTGGCCCTCCTAACACGTCAATGCGGAGATGAGATAAAGAAAGGAGGGAGGGGGAGCCTGCCCAACCACCCACATTTTTAAAAGAATTATTATTATTATTTAACATTAACATACTTTAATACTTTATTTTTTAAATTTTAGTTTCACCTAAATCTTAATTTCTAGATTATCTTACACTAAAAATTTATTACTAAGTTTATTAGAACATAAAACTAAAGAATGTACTAATTTATTTAATATCAATAAATTATAAAAATCAACAATATATATAAACATAAAGTATTCATACTTATATAAATTTTAAGATGTGAGTATGATCTTAAGACCTATGTGTCATGTGCCCACTATGTAATCTTGACATTGATTTTACTAAAAGAAAGTGTATGATCACACTACCTTATTCAATGAAT
The DNA here is from genome assembly GCA_007258455.2 of Sequoia sempervirens. Taxonomy (NCBI): domain Eukaryota; kingdom Viridiplantae; phylum Streptophyta; class Pinopsida; order Cupressales; family Cupressaceae; genus Sequoia; species Sequoia sempervirens. The sequence continues at coordinate 5,263 of VDFB02153690.1, forward strand.
TAATTAATTCTACATAACACAATGAAATACATGCAACAATTATATATAACTCTTCATTTAATGAGATTTTTTCTTTATATATTAGGTTCCATTTTGACAAGAGATGGTTATAGTTGATTTCCAAGTCCTAATTTTCCCTTAAGTATAATGTTTATTTATTTTTACAAGGTAAATGATAAATACTTACAATAAATAATTTATTTTTTAATAATATAATTTAACAATAATAAGTAGATTAAATGTATTAAATGGTAAAGTTTTGATTTAAAACAAATATCTCCACTTTGAATCTTCTTCAACCTTTGAGAATGTCATTCTATAAATAAATAGTTTTAAAATGTATTTTATTCTATTATAATCATTCTTAATTATTTACACTTTATAAAAGTGGTCATTCATGTTATTGTTCATAAATTAAAATAATATGGAAGTTGAAATATTTTGAAATTAACAAATAGAAAGGGGATGCATTTTTAATGATTCATCATTTTGGATGTTTCTAATTATACTTTGAATGTCAAATATTCCTATCTATGTCAAGTTGTACTTTTGTTTAACTCATAAAAAAATGATGCAATTTTATTAACTTATATTAATTCCAATATATTGAATCCTCTAATTTTCTTTGTATATGACTAAACCAAAAATGTATATAATAAAATAATACTTTCAATATATTTTAGCAACAAAATTTAAAAATATGTTAAGAACCTCAAAATCTTAACTTCTTTCCAATACTTAAATTTTGCACCAATTATTCTATACACAAAGATATACAATTTAATATTTACAAACACTTCTTTATTCCCTTTACATTTATCACTCCACACACTTTTAATCCCCTTTAAAAAAATACATTTAAACATTCTCTTGCTAAATATTTAGCATTAAAAATGTTTCTTAAATATTTAGAATATCCAATTAAAAACATCAACTACTTATTTTCTCTTTATACAAACCTTGTACCAAATAATTATACTCCTCTTAAAAATTTACTCTTTTGTTAAAATAAAATCTATACAAATTAAAATTTAATAAGTACTCTTCTTTATGTAAAGAAATAAATCCTTCATCAAAAAAGAAAATTCACCTTATGCTTTTTGTCAAGGTATCCAAAAATGTCAAAAAAAATGGTGAGACTGATAGTGGGTCTCTAAGTCATGTATTATTGGTGCACTGATGTCGCATCACATGATTTGTCAATTTGTGTACTTTATGGATAAAAGTATTTTGAAATTGGATATTAAGCCTACCTACTATGAGGCCCACTCAGACCTACTTCTATACCCACTATTGGACCCCTACCCACTATGGGCCCCTTTCCCTTATTTATATAATATCTCAAATGGAAGTTTCCAAACAATTAGACCCTTTCATATCTCAATGAATTTAATCAATTATTATTATTTATTTATCTCTTGAGACTATTATTTCCTAATTATTTCTAAAAAAACTCTTCTAAATGTAATTAATTTTTTCCTTTTGATCCTCCTTTAACTTAAGGTAAATACATATAACTTTAATTTTCATTTTAAAACACAATTTTTTTATTCCCTATTAAATTCTAAAAGATCATTTATATTAGATTATATGGAGAAATATTTCTATAACAAAAAGAATATAGATTAGTATTTCCAAAACTTACCCCTTCACATTTAATTCCTAAAGTAGTATTCCAATATACCATCTCTTCTAGATTAATGTTTGATTATATGCATTTGTTTAATCAGCTTAGATTTGTGTAAAAAATCTAAAAGATATTATTCCCTTGCATTGGGCTATGCAAACATTAACCTAAAAGCAAGTAATTATGTCTTAAATTATAAAGCAGAGTCTAATTTTCTATTACAGTTTTCACGTGGGCAAGGTAAACATGTCTCCTCCATCTCTTCTTTCCTTCACGATACAGATTCTGCCTTTTTGGCTTTTTGTTCAAGTCATGCTCCATCCATCCATCCCTTCTAAACAGATTCCCTGCAAATTGCATTTTCATCCACTGATCATACCCAAAGGGATTCAGATCTCCCCTTTTCATATGATCAACAAACCTTGCATATGAAGGGAACAGTTTTAGTAAATATGGATGTCATTAGGGTTTTGTTTTTTATTATAGCTTGAAGAGGAGTGCTGGAAAACATTGATGGGGAGAGGGAAGGTTCAGCTGAAAAAGATTGAGAATAAGACCAACAGACAAGTTACATTCTGTAAGAGAAAAAATGGGTTATTGAAGAAGTCCTACGAGCTCTCTGTGCTGTGTGATGCAGAAGTGGCTCTAATCATCTTCTCCAACGGTGAGAAGCTCTACGAATATGCCAGTGAAAGGTACTCTTCAATCTCCTAATTCCATAAGTATAAATGGAACTCCATTATCAGTACTGTTCATGCTTAATATGGTTAATGAAATATATTCAGTGATTTATTATTGCACTAGAATATAGAGAATTTACAAGTTATTATGTCATAGTAGATATTCTAAATGGGTACTGATGATAATATAATTTGAGAACAACTCCTGGGAATAAGAATATGGAACGTACCCATTAATGAAACAAATGATGAACGTTTCTATTTACTGTTTAAAGCTTCTTCTAATCATACCCCTCTTTTAGGGCGTTCTGTCAATCAACTTCTGACTTAGTGCTGAATATAGATTGAATAAGTTAATTGCTATGGCAGTTTGGACCTGTCTCTGAAAATCAATGAATGGCTATGTCTATGTTGGATTCTTCATATCTCTATTCTTTTGATATTTGGGTTTGGAAATGCTAGATTACTGTATATATTTGTTTGTATGTAGGGAAGAAATAAAACTGCCATCTACATTAAACCAAAGTTAACAGATAGTTTAACAGAAGAGAATAAGGTGAATGATAACTAAGTTGGGTAGTTTGGTTTTTACATACAACCTCGTCCTCAGGTAGTTGTTTATCTATATACTGTATGGAGGAGGGGGAATATACCATCCTTATATAATGGTTAGTTTAAAAAGAAATAATTTTACAAAGAAAATAAATATGTATATGTATGGTATTTTGTTTAAGTAATTTAATAAAAAAATATTGTGTAATTTTTTTTGTTTATAGTGTATAAATGTTTCAAATTTTGTCTGCTTATATTTTTTGTCATCCTTTTTACATTCTTTTCTAAAAACTGTTTTATAAGTGTTACCACAATTTCTATTAAAGGGGTTTTATTGGTAATTTTGCAATGAAAATCAATGCATACTCTTCCAATTTAAAATGATTTACTATTTTGTCAATGGTGCTTAAATATCTTCAAGAGACAAAAGCGATGGTGAATCAAGGATGACCCACCTCAACAATTATAGTTCTTCAAAACTTGAATAATGCCTTATTCAAGCTCTCAAAAAAGCAGCTATAAAATGAAACTTGAAGAAAGGTGTAACTAAATATATGGTAGATACAAACTATAAATCACGCAAAATTGAAGCTAACTGAAGGAATTTGGTGGTAATTGTAGTTGCATATATATAGTAGGTAAAGTCATAAATAACTATTTAGGCATTTCATTAGAATTATTGGGTTTGACCGCCTTCTTCTATTTTTTATATACCAAGGGTTTGCTCGTTCTATAACTTTGTAGCACACTTATGATTATAGAAAAAAATGATCTCATATGTTGGGTTTCCATGTACAAGACACATATTTTCCAATCAATTCCTACCACCATTTAATGTAAATGATGAAGAAACACAATTAATTTTGAACCTATAGTATTTGATTAGATAGTCAAGGATAAATTTTATGTTGTAGATGATAAAGGATTAGATGTTTCTTTTAGTTATCATAGTTGACATACTTATGAAGATCCTACTTCAATTATTATTAGAAGGTGTCTCTTTTATTGAAGTAAGTAATTTATGAATTCAAAATCAAATTAGTTGTGGGATAAAAGAAAGATAACGAGTCCATTTTTAGTGGAACTGTCATAAGCACGAGTAGAAAAATATTGATAAGAATGGGTATCCATTTTGTAAAAATTAGGTACTCATTTAGAATTATTTTCCCAAACCTAAACTCCTATGTATATGAAATGGGTACCTGTTTTAAAATGATTACATATTTTAAAATGAAATAGGTAAGATCATATACATATATTGTAACCTTTACAACTCTTCCCTCATGAATATACTTAATATGTTGATGCCCAATATAAGAAACTAACATCAACTACTAAATCCATATCTTACTAAGTAAAATGGAGAATCTATTTGAAGAATCAATAACATGGTAGTGTAGTTATACTTCTTTAAGACCCAATCTAATAGGCAAATGATGTAGTCCAAATTTTAAATAAATATACCATTAGTTATTCCAAAGGTACCTCTAAATGTGAAATATAAATATCCCTTTCAAGATGAATAGTAAAAAGAAATTTGAGGTGATACGTTAAATTAAAATTTAAGATCAATGAGAAATCCATTAATAAATTTATGGTACACACTACCTTGTACATTTTATATGTCATAATAATTCTTTTCTCATTAAAAACTCTAATCAATAGAGAACTATGTAAAGAAGGTGTATCTCTATGGTATAACATACCTACAAAAACATTTGTATGTCATGATGTATGAGAATAAAATATAACAGTAATCCATAAAAAATATATGATTATCCTCGCGTTCCATAAAAAAAGGACATTTTTCATGGTGTAAATGAACATTGTTAGCATGTCTAAGAAATAGATCAGTATAAAATTTTAAATTTTGATTAGGGGGAGGAATTGATGGATTGCCTCCATAATGTACACCTTTCTGAATAAGTCATGTTTTTTATTTATTAAATATTTTACTTTATATTTCAAAGAGGACCTTGAGTATAATGAGCTAAAACTCTATGAAGGTTCAAAAATTCATTCTCATTATAGTTCTTAGGAAGCCTTGTAGTTGAATATAACAAATGGATACCTAGAAGAGTAATCAAATTAGATCTCAAAAAAATAAATTAAGCACAATATAAGGCCTTTTATAACTTGGTAAAATTCTTAAAATTATGAGGCTTAAAAGAAGGCACAATGAAAGTACTAGAAACATGACACATAATTTTTTTGTTTCTATAATCATCACACGTTAAAAAAGTATGAAAATTTTAAAACTTAAAAGGGTAATAAGATGTCAAATAACCATGAAATAGTTTACAAAGCTTAAGTACATTGGAGGAGATCAAATTTAATTTGACCTTATTCACATGAGCACACATATCTATAAAAATAACAAAACTACTTAGGTATACATTATCTCAAATAGGAGGTAAAAAATATTAATAAAAATTATTATCATGAAGATTACGGTATAAATTAGCACACACAAGGACTAAAATCTAACAATATAATAATTGTATTGCTCATTATATTTTGGGTGCATTCAAAAAAAGTAAAAGAGTAATCATTAAGACCATATTAACTATGAAAATTTTAAGCAATTTTTTGTATATCTTAAAAAAATAATAGATAGATCCGTGGGGTAGAGAGAAACCCCACTCAATAGAATTATATTTTGAAGTGCGATATTTTATTAAAATTTATATTCCAAACATACAATAATGAAATATCTCAAATATGTACTCTAATCATCTTTACCATTGTACATTTTAAAATTAGGCTCTATAAAACCACTATTTGTAAAGGATAAGAATACATATTAAATGTAAGTGTTTTATTTATTCTTGAAATATTATCATTATGTTTAATATTTAATATGGTATTGACCTTACACTCCACCCTATCTAGTAAATAATTGCATCTAAGGTATATAAATAAAAGATGAGTATAAACATGCTAATAAGATAGATAATGATAAAGCATAGACATAACCAAGGTAGGAAGAATGAAATGTGGTATCAAATGGGATACAAAAATGTATGGGCTGATTTATGGAGATTAGGTATGGGTAGTAGTGAAACTCGTAGACATAGCATAAAAATTTAGTTAAAGAGTAATGGGATTGGAGGAAAGAGTTCGAGTGGAATAATAAATCTCAAGATAGGAATCTTGAATGCATAAGAACATCATATGATGGATTTAGGAGGATAATGTGAGGAGGAAGTGGTTTAGATGTAATGAGAAGATACATCATTTAAAGAACTAGAAGAGGTAACCTTAGCACTAATTCCTTCAAACATTTCCAAGACAAATGGATTTTTATCAATGAATCATGAATATCCTTAACTAAGTTTGTAGGACTATCACCATCATCCAAAAATATTCATCTTAATGGAAACTAAGGGATCCTCAACTAATATTGCTAGTGGATCAATGATATAAAAGAAAACTAAGATCTAATATAAAAAAACAAAAAAAAAACTAGCAAATATTCAAATTTTGTAATAAATCAATGAATAAAAACCTAGAGGCTAAAATAAGGATACATAGGGTGGGGTAAAGAAAATATCACATGGTGAAGAAAAAATCACTATAGAAATAAATAAAAAGCTAAATATGATAAAAAGCCTAATGAGATCTAAACAATAAAATATATAATCAAAAAATTATATTTATAAACCCTAGTGAAACAAGGTTAAGCCCTAAGGTTAAAATATTAGGTTGTGAATAATAAAATTTACTCTTAAAAAACTTATCCAATGATAAATAATTAAACAAAATTTGACCCTAAGATAAAGAGAAAAGATTGGAATAATAATTTTGAAATTTAATTTACTTAATATAAATAAATTGTACATTATGCCTAGCTAGATTTTAGATGGAGGAATATATTACAAAATATTCCATGAATTGAATTGTGCCTATATTTGAATTAGGATGTTGTATAGAGAAATTATTTAGGAAATTGTTAGGTAAGGATTTATTCTCCTTTGGTCAATACCCCAGGGAAACTTATTTCATGATTATGAACCAAGACGTAAGTTAGTAGGAAAGTATGTATTATTATTTGGGTGATTATGCAATATAATAATGTAATTAGAATTTTTTTTTATGATATATGATGTGTGAATAGATTAAGCATGCGAAATGATTCCAAAATAAATAATGAATATATTTAAATTTAACAATATAACAATCAAATTAAAATAATTTTGTACTAGTGGGAGGATGGGTGGGGTGACCCTCCACAACCTAGTTGTGGGGGCTCCAGGGCTATCCGGGATGATATGGTGACCTGAGGATAGGCTCGAGTGGCATGGTGGCGGATATGGGCGAAGGGCATGGTGGCTTGGTAGTGCATTTTGTCTAGCGAAGTCCATGTTGGACAAAGGGTGGAGTTGGCGTGGGGAGATGATGCCATCTCACATTCTATGGAGTAACTTCTAATTATGGCAAAGAAAGATGAAGAGATTGTCATCCGTAATCGTATAGTGAATCGGTGGGCGAGTTTCAAGTACACTTGAGGGATGTGAAACAAATTCTTTAATGAACAAGTGATAGTCAAGCATAATTCACAGGTTGGCGTTCATGAAATTTGTACACGAATGGTCATCTCAATGATGTAGGATGTAGGGACAAGTGGGAGCTGCACATTAAAGGCCCTCGATGGTGACATAGAATTGTCATCAGTTTAGGTTACATCACTACTACATAGAGGGGGAGTTTAAGACAATTTTTGAGACAATTTCTTAATAAATTGTCTTTATTTAAGACAAAAAAAAAAACTTGTGTATTGTCTTAAATTTTGTCTTTAAGCGAGTGTCTCAAATTATTGTCTTAAAAAATTGTCTTTGTAAAGACAATATGAAACAAAAATATTTTTGTCTTAGAAACAATTTCACTTTTGTCTTTTTAGAGCGATTATGAAAAAATGTATTACAAAAAAATAAACAATTTATTTTAAATATTTTTTTAATGTGGTTTTCAAGATTCAATGTTTTGAATTTGCTGAAATTTTTATTTTTATTTTTCCAAACGCAGTGAAAAAATTATAACAAAAATTATCAATGATTTTGAATAAAGACAATATGAAACAAAAATATTTTTGTATCTTTAGAGACAATTTCACCTTTGTCTTTTTAGAGCCATTATGAAAAAATGTATTACAAAAAAATAAACAATTTATTTTAAATATTTTTTTAATGTGGTTTTCAACATTCAATGTTTCGAGTTTCCTGTTTGAAATTTTTATTTTTATTTTTCCAAACGCAGTGAAAAAATTATAACAAAAATTATCAATGATTTTGAAGTTGAGAGCAATGGACAGTTGTCGAATACACAAAGCATAATGTTCATAAAAAAACAAAAATAATAATGCACCCTAATCCGAATTTAGAAAGTTAATGCCAATACGTATTTTTTTATTTATAATTTATAAAATTGTTCGTACAATCATGAGCAACATGTACATCATAGCATGGCACAAGAAAATGATTCCTTTCTAGGAAAGAGAAAATGCTAATATATTCCAGTCAATTCTTATAAAATATGAAAGATGGAGCAAGTTGAACAACTATTATGACCAACCATGTCCCTAAAAGCCAATGGAATATACCCAACTACTGGCATAACTCTTTTGAGCATGGCAAGGTAGCTTGACAATGAGTTGACTCAATTGTCTGGACTAGACAATTTTGTTTCAGAGTGGGAACTTTCTTCTTCTTTTGTGCCTGTGTCTAGTCCTCTCAAATGTCGATAACCTTTCATTGTAACAATCCACTACATCCTATACTTTGTTATTGATGAATGATATGATTTCCAAATCGTCTTGAGCATAACACAGTCTTTCAAGATTTTGATACGATTATGGCGGGAGCTAAATTCTTCCTCTAAGTTAACCAACAAGGTGAAAGCAAAATTTTCCTGCAGGCAAACAATAAGTTACTCCATTCATCTGCTTAAATACAATAAGTTTAAATTTGCGTCAAGCATTTTTAGATCAATGTGATCTGATATTGGAACATTCCAAAACATGAACTAAACCTAGAAAGATCTTTTTCAGGTAAAAGACAATTGAGAATCCATCCTCATTTTCAAGTTCAAGGTCACGTTTTGAATAAATTGTCTCTTCACTATAGTATGGAGTAAGAATACTGTCCAAAAATACCAAAATTAAGATAACATTGAAGTTAATAATGCTAGATCAATATTTTTTCGCAAAGCATAGAGGTTGATCTAATGTGATGCATTCTAAAATTCAATTTTTATGTGATTTGTATAACACTTTATGGAAAACAACATAAGATGTGTTATAGAGTTCAACCTTCAAAATAGAAGAGGTCAATGTAAGAGGACAACACACTGCCCGTTACATTCTCTTTTAGTTTTTACTTCTTATGATCAAAACCAAATTAGAGTATTCTAAATGATGTAGCTTTCGATTGTCAAAATAAAATTCTAAAAGTTAGAGAAGCTATTCTTAACTTCGTATTCAGAATATTTTACTTATAAATGATGTTAAAAGAGTGCTCTAAATGCAACCGGAAAATAAAATTACTTATCAATGATGTTGCTTCTATTATTGCAATACAAAGCAATCTCACTCATCCATTTACCTGCATTAGAAGCTCTTTTACAGCAGACACATCACCATTCTTGATGGCCTCTCATAAACCCTGGTAAACAAAGAAAACAAAAGTTTCTAGAAATCCATTATTTGATGATTATAGGTTGTATACCTGCCTTTTCTGAAGCACAATCATATCTCTGAAATAATAGAATTTAAATACATCTAGAAAGAACACTACAAAAATGTCTTGACAGTTGCATACAACATTGGATATTATGACTATTTATTAAAAGAATTCACCTCTCCACTACTTTCATAATCTTTGGAATTTGTATCCATGGCTCCATTGGTCATTTGCCCACTATTGAAAAATACACTAAAAACAATACTTCCAATCAGTATCTAACCAATTACAAGAAGACATTGAGTGGTGAATGCAAAATTAAGACCTCAAATAGAACAAGAAATTGGAATCCACCAAAGTGATCCACAATTTCTCAAGTGCTTATAGTAGAAATGGACAAACCACACATATATACTGCCTATGATCAAAACTAAATTAGAGTACTATAAATGATGTAACTTTCAATTGTCAAAATAAAATTCTAAAAGTTAAAGAGGAGCTATTCTTAACTTCATCTTCAGAATATTTTACTTATGAATAATGTTAAAAGAGTGCTCTAAATGCAACCGGCAAATAAAATTACTTATCAATGATGCTGCTTCTATTATTGCAATACAAAGTAATCTCACTCATCCATTTACCTGCATTAGAAGGTTATTTACGGCAGATACATCACCATTCTTAATGGCCTCCATTCTTGATGGCCTCCCGTAAACCCTGATAAACAAGAAAACAAAAGTTTCTAGACAGCTAATTATTTGATGATTATAGGCTGTATACCTGCCTTTTCTAAAGCACAATCATAACTCTGAAATAATAGTGTTTAAATACATCTGGAAAGAACACTACAAAAATGTCTTGACAGTTGCATACAACATTGGATATTGTGACTATTTATAAACAGAATTCACCTCTCCACCGCTTTCATAATCTTTGGAATTTGTGTCCATGGTTCCATTGGTCATTTTCCCACTATTAAAAAATACATTGTAAAAAACAATACTTCCAATCAGTATCTAGCTAATTACAAGAAGGCTTTGAGTGGTGAATGCAAAATTAAGACCTCAAATAGATCAAGAAATTGGAATCCACCAAAGTGATCCACAATTTCTCTTGCTTATAGTAGAAATGGACAAACCACACATCTATACTACCTATGATCAAAACTAAAATAAGTACTCTAAATGATGTAACTTTCAATTGTCAAAATGAAATTCTAAAATTTAAGAGGAGTTATTCTTAACTTCGTGTTTAGAATTTTTTACTTATAAATGATGTTAAAAGAGTGCTCTAAATGCAACTGGCAAATAAAATTACTTATCAATGATGTTGCTTCTATTATTACAATACAAATTAATCTTTCTCATCCATTTACCTGCATTAGAAGCTCTTTTACAATAGATACATCACCATTCTTGATGGCCTCCTATAAACCCTGGTAAACAAAGAAAACAAAAGTTTCTAGAAATCAATTATTTGATGAGTTGTACATATATATCTCCCTGCTGCATTAAGAGTTTCATAAGCAAGTGAGCTTATGCACAATCTCTGACATCTACAATATTGTACATTTTGTTATCATGTGTATCTGAATCACCTGCTTGAACATAAGTGAAATTGTTAGTATCATAGAGTCCATCCATGTAGAGTCTCAACTTCTTCAGTAATTAATAGATTTTTGGTATTTACATGTACATTTCACCAGCTACATTGTTTCATATGCTCAGAGAGAAGTGAGAACTATAACACAGTCATAATATATTTAGCATAACTAATCAATGTTTAAATCCCTCCAACTATAGTCAATGTTACAGATAACAATTCTGATTTAACAAGCGTCAATCAACTGTAAGAAGCTAATTTATATCAAAAAGAAAAACAAAGTAGCATGGAAATTCAAATATGAAGAATTTTTCTTTTTCTTTGTTGAAATGCAAGTACATTAAAGGAATACTCACATAATATATTGCAAGGAATGCTTTGAAATTTGATCCAATTTGCCTTGATTATGTCAAGAAAGAATGAAATGAGAAATACAAAACACAATCCCGATTTCAAAGTTAGTGCCTCTTCTAGTATTAGAATACTGCCACAAACTAGAATAATGATAAATATGATGTTTGCTGATTCAAATAATGCGGCTTAAATACGCTATATTAGCTTAGGAATTTATTCAAGCAATGATACATGCATCATTGGTCATGAAATAATTTATGCTCAAGCTTTTTCTATTGGGGCTTCATTTATCAATAAAGATAACAAAAATCTATTTTAGTCAAGTTTCTAGAATGTGTACTTGGAAATACCAGAAACATCTAACGGATGTTAGAATATCTAGTCTTACATGTAAATCTCATGGAATGGGTGCAAAAACTAGACAGCCCTGACAGATTTTATTTGGCACAATCATGAGCACTTTTTTGAGTAGTTTTCACTATCCATCTCACAGCGTCAAGATGTAGACAGGGATTTGGTTCTCCAATTGTGCCCCATGTGGCTGTACCTAGGGAAACACATTAATTCCCTCCATAATTGCCACTTACCAGTCTTAAAAGTTGATATTATGTTACTTCAAAGTTTATTAATCTATATTCTAAAAATTTGGAATCAAACCTTCAAATCAAATGCAATCAGGAATTATCTACAAGCATATGTGGGCAAAATGTTTCTGCATATTGTATGTATCCACAATCTACAGCCTTGGGTATGGGTAAAGAGCCCTTGATTCAAAGTAAAACAAGTTGTGTCTTCATTCTGAAAAGAATTAGATTTTGATTAAAATTAAATAAACTTATCGTTTGTTGTCTCCAATAATAAAGTGTTCTAGAATTGTGAAAAGCATACATCAACAGAGGGGGTAGCCAAACTTCATAAAACATAGATTTTAAGCTGGTTGAAAAGCATACATTAAGAAAGCAACTACATCAGAGGGCAGCCAAACTTCATAAAACAGAAAGATGTTAGGCAATTATCCAAATACTAGTAAGGCATCTGAAATTTCTGTAAAATTTACACAAGTACTTCTCAGCAACAAACACTGTTGCAGATAAGATGCAAAAGTACAAAGTTGAATTGTGAAGGAGATAACAAGAAGTAAACAGAGAGATAGTAAATAAAAAAGTAAAACCTAGTTGTCATCGCTGCTCTGCATTTTCCTATTGAAAATCCTTCAAAAACCGCAACAAAACAAAACAAATGAGCATATTATAGCCTCTTAATTGACTACACAGCCATGTGCATGCATCCTCATTTTGCATACATGCCTACCAAGGTAGTAGCAACTGTAACATCTAAAACTTCCCCTTCCTTTATCCTTTGTTAGATGTTCATATCTTGTTTGAAAACCCCCATTGTGGCAAGGTGGGCAAACTGCAATGAAAAGTTGTGGAAAAAAGAAACATTTTGTTCATATTGCATATAGCATGAGACCAAGTCAAATAGTGAATGGCATATATAACGAACCTACTAAAAAATTAGCCAAAGACATATGTTGGGTGTTTCCTACTCCGTAAATGCCCTAGCAAACAACAAAACATTGAAAATGTAGAATATGCAATATAAAAAAACACAGACAAATAGAAAGAATACGTGCATTGAGGAAATAATTCCATGTTGAGAGCTAGATGCCATAGAATCACTAATAACCACCCTCTCAACAACGATAAAAGGTTTAAACCCAGAAAATTGTAGCCACCATGGAATTAGTTTATATGCAGAGAATAGAAGTCAGCTATTTACTTATATTGGTTTCAATTGAATTTTGCTTGTACAGACATGACCTCACACAATCAACTCTGCCAGTTGGAAAATTCAGAGCACCAGTCTCTATTCATCTGAAGGATGCAGCTTTGTTTTGAGGATGATTTCCTCAATAAGCATTTGCCATTTTATAAAGAATATCTGAATAAGCATAAAGGGATATATTGAGTTAGAGCTTACAAGGATCCTAGTTATATATAATTTCCTGAGAAAGTAGAATTTTGCAGGCTTACATGAATGGAACAGATTGTCAACAATGCAAGCCTTTAATCAAAATTCTTTGCCTTGGTTATTTTACATCAGTAAACAAACAAAATTTACTCTAAAGAGATGAACAACTTTGTTTTGAGGATGATTTCCTCAATAAGAATTTGCCATTTTATAGAGAATATCTGAATAAGCATAAAGGTATATATTGAGTTGGAGCTTACAAGGATCCTAGTTGTATATAATTTCCTGACAAAGTGGAATTTTGCAGGCTTACATGAATGGAACAGATTGCCAACAATGCAAGCCTTTTAATAAAAATTCTTTGCCTTGGTTATTTTACATCTGTAAACAAACAAAATTTACTCTAAAAGTCTTGTCTATACTTCAAAATTTTCCATACATGTCTGTATGAAATTCTCTATAAAATAGCAAATGCTTATTGAGGAAATGGCCATTTTGCGTCTACGTGTAACCATATAGGCAGTCTATGAAGATATGGTGATTTTCAGGATAAGACTAGTATCTCCGTAGTATGGCATATATTCCATAGATTATGACCAACTCTTAAGATGCTCTATCTCTAACAATATACAGAGTAACTCTTATTTATGATCAGACCACATAATGAGAACATACAACACATTGGTTTGTAGACTTCTGTTAAACTATTGGAATGTTATATTTCAATACTAGTCACTCTGTCTTTCTGAGCCACTAATTGGAGAGATCTCGTGTGAGGATTGGGAAACCCAAAATATACTCTAATTGTAAAATTTCACTGCAAAACTAAAAGTAGTGTACTGGTTGAATGGTGCAGGAAAACTACCGAGGAAATTATTGGGTTCTATTAAAGTTGGCAACTGCAAATTTAACTGCAATGAAAAAGGTCCAAACAAAGGCTGAACGTTTAGCCTTTCAAATTCTTGAATATTTGTATCCAGACATGCATCATTATATTTACCTTTGAAAATCTCAATCTTTAATTCTAGTTATTAAACGTAACAAATTTGTGGCTTTCCAATGACTTACGTTGATCCATGAAAAATAAAAAAATAATTTGACTCTCTCTTATGTTTGCATTTTATCCTGATGATGGATCATGGAATATGATCCGCAAAAAATTGACACAGTTTAATCTAGAAATAGCTCAATTAAAAAATAATGAAATAACTGAAAAGCAACAAAGACTTAATGTAATTCAATTCATTCAAATTCCAAAACTTTTAAAAGCCAAAATCATGCGTGCACCAAAGCAGCTGAATACTATGCTTGCAATCAATGGAAACAAAAAGGACGTACCTTGTATATTTCTTTTGGCAAGCCATCGCAATCGAAATCATAAATTGCACTATTTGTGGTGACAGTATTGACCGTGGGAACCGAAGTCTCCCAATGACTGGAGATGAGCAATATAGCTTTAGGCTTCTGTTGTAAAACATCGTTCCAATTCAGGAGAAAAGGCCTTGCAGGAAGCTCTTTTATGACTAAAGTGGGTGATCCATGGGAAATGAAGTACGTATTCATCATGGGCATTTCCATTTCTTCTTATATGCTTAGGACAAAAATAAGAGCAGCGAAACTTTATAATGTTTGATAAGGA
Organism: Sequoia sempervirens; assembly: GCA_007258455.2. NCBI lineage: Eukaryota > Viridiplantae > Streptophyta > Pinopsida > Cupressales > Cupressaceae > Sequoia > Sequoia sempervirens. The sequence continues at coordinate 20,368 of VDFB02153690.1, forward strand.
AAACATGGGGGTAAGATGAAGAGACCCAAGAAATTAGTTAGTTAGAGAATAAGATTGTTGAAGGGTAAGTGAAAGGTGTATAACAATTTCAATGAGGAAATTTTGAGTCGCTTTATTAGTGAGAGGAAAAGATTGTTGAAGGGTAAGTCAAATGTGTATGACCATTTCAATAAGGAAATTTTGAGTCACTTTATTAGTCAGAGAATAAGATTGTTGAATGGTTGTTTGTGTAAAGACTATCTCCTCTTAGTAAGGATGTCTCTTTTCCACATTGTTGTTTGGCAACCATAGCTTAGATGTGGCTTACAAGGCTCTCTCCATCACAGAGGCTGTGGCTGGTTTCTTCTGTCATATGCCTATTTTTCCACTTTTCTGCATGGCATATTGGTTATTGAGGAAATCATCCTCAAAACAAAGTTGCATCTTTCAGATGAACAGATACTGGTGCTCTGAATTTGCCAACTGGCAGAGTTGATTGTGTGAGGCCATGTCTGTACAAGCAAAATTCAATTAAAACCAATTTAAGTAAATAGCTGACTTCGATTCTCTGCATATAAACTAATTCCATTCAAGCAACACTATATTTACTTAAAACAGAAAATTGAAGCAGAATTTATTTCCAAATAGGCAAGAGATAAGACTACCAAATTTGCAAAAAGATGCTACGACACAAGTAAAAATATTGTGTAATGGGATAAGACAAAAGAAATGTTCTAAACAAACAAAGAATATTTGAAATCAAAATTAAAATGGATTGCATCTCATTCCTAGATTAACCAAAGATAAATCTTGTTAAGTTTCACATGGCACTCTCAAACCATATTGAGGCCCTGTTTAACACTGATCTAACTGACCTTTGATAAATCATATGGGTTGCTAAAGAAAAATACAATACAGAACCCTAGTAATCCTTGTCCAATGGGCATAACTGAATTCAGTATCAGTTTAAGCCTATAACATTGATATTGAATAAAAGTTGTACGCAATCAATTATTAATAGCCTCTATACAACACGTTGGATCATGTGTTTGGTAGGCATTTACCATAGCAAATCTAATATGCTTGTCTTCAACATTAAAATAAAACTAAATTTCTTTTATGGCCATTGTCAATGATGTTACCATAAAGGGGTAGATAATACTACTGTCAATAATATTAGTTTTATTTTAATGCTGAAGACAAGCATATTAGATTTTCCATGGTAAACGCCTACCAAACACATGATCCAACGTGATGTATAGAGGCTATTAATAATTGATTGTGTACAACTTTTATTCAATATCAATGTTATAGGCTTAAACTGATATGGACCATACTCATGAACAAAACAACACATATCACCAAATAAAGTTGTTAAAAGAAATTAATAGCATTAATAATAGAGTTTTAGAATGAAAATGGGGGTAAAATTTAAATAACCTCGGTAACCACTAGACAAGATCTTGTTGCTTTAATGCAGCAATGAAGTGCATGCTATGCATGCCCAAATTACAAGGCCATGTTGTGTCCAGTAGACCAAAAAGCCTGTACAGTGTAAATCCTCATTGACCAATCAGGAAAAAACAAGTTCACATTATGTTGTTGGAATATGGCATTATAGCAAGGGAGAGATAAGATTCGACTCTCTAAATCTCTAGCTATCTTTGACAAATCATATAGCTTCACAAAGAAAAACACAACACTTTAGTAGTAATCCTAGTTCATGCCATGTCGTCATAAGTAAAAACCTCCAATAGGATCCTACACAATACAGACCTAAACATGGCATTAGATTAGGGGAGACATGACACATTACCTATTTGGATGGTGTGCTGGGAAGATCTCAACCTAGTATCAACATTTCTTTAACTGAAAATCGTTAAAGAGTTTGTTTAGGAGAAATTGAACGAAAAACTTATGCACAAAAATTGCCTAAAAGATTCTCTTCACATCCCTTTCCTCCGAATCAATCAGTAAAATACGCAACTACCATACTTAACAAGATTTCCCTTGAGTTATTACCCAACATCAAGGAAACAATGAAAACATTATATCAAAAACATTACCAAAGAAGTGAAATTTTGACTTGGATAGCACTCTCAATCTCACGATGTTATTGACCTCTACTAACTGTGACAGAAGCCAGCAGGACATGCTTATTTTGCCTGCATTTGGAGGCTGCCAAAATTTGTCGAATGAGGATTCTACTACTGCTTAGGATAACCCTAAGCACACATCATAATCTCTTTGCCTACCTTCTAATGACCTCTCTGCTCACAATTACAGTAGGACTCAAAGGTTAAAAAAATCTAAAATGTATTTATACGCCTTCTTCATTAGGTCAGAATTAATGCCCCTTCAAAAAATTTCCACTGAAAATCTGTTAATTTGAAAGGTCTCTTGCTCCGTCCAATTATGGGTGACTGTATAGTGAAAACATTCATGTTTTGATAACAAGAGTGTTATCTTAATCTATATGCTCTTCTTTCCTCGCTCTAAAGCATGCAACAGACACTTGCCTCTATACCCCACACTCCCAGCCAATAATAGAGACACATTTATAGTCCACAAAACATTAGAAAACCATAAAAATCTGCCTGCTTGCTTTTGATTGGCCACCAGATTTTTCTCTTCAAATTTCTAAACGGGAAATGCCAAAAACCCCAGATCTGCCAAAACCCCTTACAGACTCCTCTAACACTTAAAAACCCCACCAAACACTGCAAAATCGAAGCAGAAGAGAAAATCTGCAAGGATAGACAACCCGTATGGTCTCCTACAACAACTTACCAAAATACTACAAAATCAAAGCAGAAACGAAACCCCAAAAAGATAAACAACCAAATGACGTGCATACCTCTACATGCTTGGCCTTGACAATGGAGTATCTCAAGTAGGTACATTATGCACACACGCAGCCAAATCCCCTCCCCCTAACCGGCATCGAAACCCAGAGATGTGAAGAGCTTCCCAAATCGAAATAAATAAATAAATACTCAAGGAAAAAGGCCAAAGGCGTTCAGATTCTAAGGGCACGGTCCCATGGAGGGGGGCTTCCTAAAAATCCGGGGCAGAATCTGCTTAGAATCTGCTTAAATTTTTAGCAGAATTTTTTAAGCTGGTGGTCCCATGAATATTTTGAAATTTCAAAATTGAAGCAGGCTGGTGGTGGAGTGGTGGTGGGATGGTGGTGGAATGGCATGATGTGACTAAAAAATTAATAAATAAACATCACTTCCCTCCAAAAGTGGCAGGAAGTACATTTAAGCAGGTGGAGCAATTTCTAGCCCCACCCCATTTCCACCAGCTGAAATTTGCAGCCACCTACTTATTTGGGCTGAGAAAGATTCTATTTAATCCTGTAGCAGATTTTCTTTTTGCCATGAGACCACCTGCTTCCATGAAAACAGGAGCCCAAGCCCCCCATGGGACCGCAGGTAATTCATGCACCTGTTTTTGGTTTTGCAACCTTTGCCTCGCTTTCACCAGTATTCATGCCCTGTTCATGAATATGGCCTGAAAATGACATTGTCTTGTCAAAATGATAGATAACTCTGGTTTCGAGGGGGGAAAAAATTGTGGGTTCATCCGAGTGACGGAGGGAAAATGAATGAGGAGATGGAAATGAAAAAATTATTTTAAAAAGTATTTTTTTTATTGTCTTAATTTAAGACAATTAAAATATTAAAAATATAATTTAAAGATAAAATATATATTTAAGACAAAATTAACATTTTGTCTTAAATTAATGTCTCAAACGGCCTCTTTATGTAGTAGTGCATATTTGCGTTCCTCATTTGAGAATGGCGGAGAGGGTGGCAGAAAAATCCAAGTTCATTGTGGTAATGTCTGCGGAATCGTTGGTGGGCCTTGGCGGGGATACCCCCATTCAATTGGGTTGTGAGCTCCAACAAGGTGCTTTTCGAAGGATAACTAATTAGAGGCTTAAGTGAATCATGTACAATATTGATCACCTCATGGTGGTGGCAGTTAAGATGGTGTTGGGTAAAGGTCACTTGGATTAATGCGAGACCTCGCGAGTCAACACACACATTGCTTTTTGTTTCTTGGCATCACTACTCGACACAAGAATGGTTAAGGTAGAGGCAAGGGCTCTGATGTGTGTCCTTTTCAAGGAATAACTGCTCGGGGGGTTGGATGATGTTCTCCAAGTTGTGATTCTAGGGATGGGCATCCCTCACCCGAAAGATTTGGCTCTTGTCAAGATTCATGGTTAGGTCATGAAATATTATCCATTTTGGCTAGAATTGAAAGAAATGCCATTGGTCAACCACAAGCAAAATGATGGCTGTGATAGATGGTTTCCTGAAGAAAGTCCTGAGGTTGGAGGTGGTGGAGGGCTTCGACTAGGTGCGTAAATTTGAGGCATACGCCAAAGCACATGGGTTCGAGTAAGTTCGTATTTTGGGTGGTTGTGTTTTGTCCGTCGAAGGTGAAATTTTTTGGGTGCTATGAATTTGCTCATTGGTTGGTATGGTTGTTTGTGTTCGTCTTTGGTATGGATCGGTGTCTTCGTTTGCTTCTCAAGCATAGGTCTGGGTAATGGCATTGTACTGCCATGTTGGTTGTATGGTGTTTTGAAGTATAAGTAATCTAGGATGGGTTAGACTGTGAAGGAGATGGGTGGTGTTTTGGTGATACTGAATTTGTACACAAATTGGAAAATCTATTGCCCACGGGGCTATGATGTAAATTTCTTTTGATAAATTAACATAAGAAGCTATCTTACGTATCAAAAAAAAATTGTACTAACTCAACTCACAATGATTAGTAGGAATAAATTTAAAAGATTCTATTTGAATTTTAGAATGTAAAATTAGGTTCAAGTGCACAATTGCATAAATGATGTGTCAATTTTATACCCTCAAATTTAATCTAAGACAAAAAAATAGAAAATCTAAGGATCAAAATTGGGTGAGTCACGATAAGGGTGGACTAAGATAACATCATGAGCTAAAATTTTCACAAGAATATACCATTTGTAGACATATTATTACATAAAGGATACTCTGGTAGAAGTGATCTCAAAACATAAGGGACAAGGGCATGCATATGCAATTTTTACCATTAGAAATACAAAGTTCAATACTAAAATACCCTTAGAAAATTTTAACACTATAATTTTTGTATAGTTAGATGAAGGATGTGAGGAAAATTTTAAATAAATAGTTTTCCTTCAAGTTTTTCATTGATAATTATTTTTAAAATTGTTTATGAATTACAACCTTTTATGGATGCCAATATGAGTTAATGTTTAACTACCTTGATTATTAAAATTTAATGTTTATATCTTTCTTGGTATAGGTGAGAACTAAAATAATATTTTAAAAAGATAATTACCAAATTCTTATATATATATGTGTGTGTGTGTGTGTGTGTGTGTGTGTGTGTGTGTGTATACATACATATATACATACATATACATAATTAAAATATATATAATAAAATACCCTCATATTTCTTAATATTTTTATTACTTTGTAATTTTTATTTGTCATTCAATAAAATATATCATTTTATCAATATCTTTTATTCTCCTACATTAGTTTGGTATAAAGTCTTTATAGATATAAATTTCACAATTTTATTTAATATTTTTGTAAGGAAATACAAATCACATTTAATTCAAAGAGAGAAGCTATACAAGTAAGCTAGATCTAAAATAAATTAAATATAGTAATGATAATACACACAAGATATACCTTAGGAAAACCCTTGAAAGGTAAAACTCTAGCATCTAAAGCACACCAATGCATTAATCTTTAAGTTAGGTTACAAGATGATGTTAAATTATTTTATTTTATAGAGGTTAACACTATATCTAGAGGAAGTCTAGTAGCATAACCCTACATAAATGAACATACAATATTCATATAAATTGGTGAATTTATAGGCTAAGGTGACCTAGGAAACCACCTATGAATTCCTAAAACTATGAGTCAATTCATATTCAAAATGGTCCAACATGGACCTATGCACCCCTCTCTATTAGTAACTCCTCACATTATAGAATGTAGCTCCATTTTGACCATTTGACCTCAGTGACCTAGGAAGGTCTATGTAACTCAAAAATTCTCTAATTGGGATAAATAAATATTTATTATACCCTCTTGCATATAAGTATTTATAGCTAGATAAATATTTAAGACCTTAATTCAATTAATTATTTTAGCTATCATTTTAGCTATCATTAGAGTAATTAAACATGGAAAATAGAGCCAATGAAGGAATCTCAATATTTATGAAAAAAGGGGACCCCTTTTCCTTGTGGAACATTATTTAAAATATTCTATAAATATTAATAATTACAACTGGCATTAAGAATTGCAAGGTATACAACACATAGTCCTAAAAATCTCCCACTTATTGCATGCATTTCAAGATTCCTTAAGGTTTCTAACATAGTGAACTAAATTTAATATTTAATGACTATAGTGATTGCACCATCTAAAAATTTATGTGTTCATGAGAATTGTTAGTTTGTTTGTAACATCAATCAACATATCTACCTTCTCAATCATAACCCTCTTTTCCTCCACCATATAATGATCAAAAGGTATTGCACATGGAATGTGCAATTCTTTGCCAAGATGATGACACTCTAATTATGAACTAAAGAAGAGTTATATTTTGATTCAACCCAATGTTTGAATATAATATATAAAGATAAATTGATTAATTATATACATGGTAAATTTAATGTACTCTATCTCTATAGTCAAGATAAAAACCATAGTTTTTATTTCTTCATCTAACTAGTTGCATCACTAAACATGGTAAATGGATCTAAACCTACTATCTATATCTCCTTCCTAAATAGAAATCATGAATACTTGTATATCCATTATCATATTCAAATTTAGTCCTCCCAATATAAAATTGAAGTATATAATAAACCTTGAAGATAGTTAAAAAAATCTCACTATAGTCCAATGCTCCTTTATTGCTTAAGACTCATATTATTTAGGTAATGTATATATACCTACTTAGTAATACCATTGCTTGGGTAATGCCTGATTTGGTATAGACCATAACATAGATTAGACTACCAACTACTCTCATATAGGGGATGTGGCATGTGACTCATGTCCTCTATCTCATTTAACTAATGTTGAATACAATTTCTCAAATGTTAATTTTTCCCACAAGTCTGGAAAAGCCTTCTAGTTTGTAGTCCTGCATCCTAAACCACTACTAAATAGAGTTAACATACTTATTCTAATTGAACCAATTTTTTTGTTATATCCATCCCTATGAAAAACTTGATTAAGCCAAATCATTTGTAGAAAATTGAAAAGAAATTCAATATTTAATAACCTTAATGATTTCATTATTGTTACTAATAAACATGTCAGCTCAACATAAAGAATAATTATAAAATTGACATCTATTTTCTTAAGTAAACATAATGGTACCTTAGCTCTAACAAATTCCAACTCCAAATCATATGAATAAAATTTTTAACACCACATCTAGGGTATTATTTTAAACCATATATGGTTTTTTAACCTACAAACCATGTCCTTTTCCTTCACCACAAGATTTTCTAGTTATGACATGTAAATATCCTCTTCCAAATCACCATGTAATAAATTTTTATTAGCATCCATTTGCTTAACCTCAAGGTTTAACATAAAAATTATAGATAATAAGAATCTAATGGACAAAATTTACAACAAGATAATATACCTCACCAATATCAATTCCCTCTACTTAGGAATAAATAGTAGTCATTAACCTTGACTTGTATTCCTTGATCATCCCTCTAAACTAATTTTTTTTTTGACAACCCATTTCATCTAATATGTTTCCTAACCTTGGGAATATTTACCAAGTTTCATTTACTAAATTATTCTCCAACACAACTATCTCCTCATTCATTACATTATTTCAAAACTTATTTCTACAAATTTCATTACCTCCATACTTTTACATGTTGGGAATAAGATGTCTCAACCTTTGAGTCCCATCGTTTAATTAATTTTTATTTGATGTATTTACTTGATTTATAATTTTAATTATGCCTACCAAATATGTAGTCACTTTGTGGGACCCACTGGTAATGTGGCATCCTACATTGAAAGTATGTGAACTCAATGTTGGAGAGATTCAACATGGCAAATTGTAGACAATTAGTTGTTCTTGTGATGCAGGGGATGAATCTTTCTATGAATGATTGTCCAAAATCTCCTACTGAGATGGAGGACATGACCATAGTACCTTATGTGAGTGTTGCAATAGCTTAATGTATACTATGTTCTGTATGAGGCCAGACATTTCCTAAGTAGTGGGAGTCATTATTCGGTTTATGGCTAATCCTTGAAAAGTACATTGGGATGTAGTTAAGACAATATTTAGGTATTTATAGGGTACTTTTGAGTATGCCCTATGTTTTCATGGTTATCCTACTAGACCTCAACATTAAATGAGTATTCATAGATATGTGGATTCATATTGGGCAAGTGACATTGATAGTAGAAGATCCACCAATGGTTATACGTTCATGATGTTTGGTGGTGTTATTAGTTGGATGAGTAATTGGTAGGTTGTAGTCACTTTGTCCATGATAGAAGAAGAGTACATGAAAGCTACCCATGCTTGTAAGAAATCCATTTTAATTAAAAGATCATGTTCTAATATTGGTTTAGATGTAGGATAGATCACTATTGTTTGTGATAGTCAGAGTGATATTTTCGTAGAAAAGAATCCTACCTTCCATGCCAAAACAAAGCATATTGATGTATAATTTCATTTTGTATGTGATATGGTAGAATATGGAAATGTGAATTTAGAGAAGGTTGAGACTTTTTCCAATGTTGTAGATGCACCGATGAAACTAGTGAGCGTTGAGAAGTTCAAATGGTGTTTCGATTCCATGGGCCTTGGGGCCCTGAGCAGTTGATTTCATATGAATCTTCCAGGTCTTTGACAAGTGGAAGAATGTTGGGAATAAGGTGCCTCAACCTTTGATTCCCATCATTTAACTAATTCTTATTTGATGTGTTTATTTGATTTATAATTTTATTTGTGCCTACCAAATATGTAGCCACTTTATGGGACCCACCGGTAATGTGGCATCCTACATGGAAAGTGACATGTAATTATTGTAAGATATAATTTTGCAAGTAGGTGTCCACTTTGGAAGACCTATATTCTAGGCTATATTGGTGGAATTTTTCATAAGTTTCTATGTCATACACTATGACAGACTATGACACCTGCTATGACAATTTATGACAGTCGTAAGAGTTCACTATGCAAACTGTTATGAGGAGATATGATAGCTGTAAGAGTCATGCATAATAGTTTCCTATTTACACTATGATATTTAAGCTACTATTATGGGGGTGCCTAAGTTTGCATGTGGTACAGCTACATGCATAGTGGTGTCTTACATGGCAAGTGGTGGCTAATTTGGTGGAGGCAAGTACTGATTTTGGAAGATTGCCAAATTAATGAGTCTTGACTATGAAAAAATGTCATAATAGACTCACATTCACTCCTTGGGTGTGAGAATTGGTTTTGGAAAGTTTTGGGAACTTTTCTATGTGTTGCAACATTATAAATACTTGTTGAGTTAGTGCATTTTTATGGTTATAGGTTGAAGTTTGGTTACATGCCATTATGTTGCTGAAATTTATTCATATTCTTGTTGTAGTGTGAAGACTCTTGAGCATTTCTCTGAGAGTGTATTGTAACTATTCTTAGTTGTTGATAATATATTTGAGTTGTGTGATTTGGAGTGTGGGTTTTTCCCAAAAGGGTTTTCTCATGTATACACTGTGCTATGGTTTTCTTTGTCTTATTTGTTTTATATTATTGAATGTGCATTTGTAGGTACTTGCAGCAATATAAGGTTTAATAAGATTTTTTTTGTAACTCTCCCTTACTTAGATTAGTGTAGGAAGTTTCTTCTACTCACTCAACTTCCTTTCATTATGCTCACCATAATCAATAGATAAAGACAACACAAAAAATAGGTTGGATATACCTTTTTAGTTTATTTCTCTACTAATTAGACCTCCTCATGAGTGGAATACGATCTTTTTATTCCTTCTTACTTTATGAATCAATATCTAAATTACCTTCTTTATATGGTCCATTATAAACCTCTAGTTAAGGCTCAAGTGTAGAATCCTTAGAATTTTTTGTATTGAATATAGTTAATATCATTTACATACATAGTATCTCTATTGCATAGTTACCCTTTAGGGCCGATGATGCAATCAACACAGTTTCAAAATTCCTTTAGTAAACTATCAAACGTATTAGGAATCAAGATGATTACAAAAATCTCTAATGATAGTAGAGTATTGCTGAATAGGACAACTGAGAAGGGGGGGTGAATTAATTGTCACAAATTTTAATCCTTAATTCAATCATCGAAACTAATACATGAAACTACTTAAATGATTAATCATCAAATACCAATGTAGAAACTTAAATCCAAAACATAAACACAGTAACACCAGATTTATGTGGAAAACCCAATAAGGGAAAACCATGGTGAGGATTAACTCACACTATAGAGAATATCAAAATTGATTACAAAAAGGATCACTGCCTAAAACAAGGCTCACTGCCTGAGATAAGGCTCACTGCTTGAAATAAGGACTCACTATTTGGACTCATTTTCCACAGGGCTACAACTCGGAGGGCTCACTGTCACAGAGATACAAAGAAGACTTGCTATAGAGAGACTACAATCTCAATGCAACAAAGAATTCCACCACAATTACTTGATCAACATGAATGAATGATAGAGTTCGCCTTCTACTCATTGCATCTGGAAACTTAGCATTAAGCTTCACACTGATCTCTCACACACACTTTCTAAATAACATCAATGTCGCATCTACTCTTTCACTTATCTTCCTTCTTTTCTTTTGTATGTTTTTTATTACTATAACATCTTGTATATATACTATCTCCAACCTTGAAAAAGATACAAAGTCAGCCATCCAACTTGAAATTCAAATTAGGTTGGGGCCAAACATCCCAGGGTGGAATTAGAATGAGGGAAACCAAAACACACACTTTATCGAGACCTAAAAATAGATCCAACATGCTTCATTAACTTTGAAGATAGTGCTCAACACACGGTCGGCCAAACCAGTGTAAAACACATAGAACAGTTAAGCTCAGAACATCTAGAGACCAAAAATTTCTTCAATGCAATCAAAACATCTTAACTCTAAAACCTCAAGTCAAAATACTTCATCAAAGATAAATTCGGGCCAACAACCTTTCTCTTGAACTTCAACTAGAACATAGAGAAACATAGTTCACAACTGGTGAACACAACTCAAACTTCACAATGAACCAACAACCAAACATCTAGATATAACAACCTTCAACAATCATGACCAACATATCTGAACCACATGAACACAGGGGAAAATACTAGAGCAACAACTAAATACCTATAATCTTCCTTTAATAAAATTTTCTCAATATCCTCATCATATATAATCAACAACAACTAGTAGATAACTAGTTGACCAATTGACATCAATGACAACACGTTCATTCCTTTCTCTATTCTTGCAACAATCTCCCCATTTGTCATTGATGACAACACATGATGTGAAAAACCATCAAAGACACCATACCAGATCTGAATATACTTCTCAAAATTTTTTCTTTTTGTTTCTCTCCATTAGAATATCATCTTCTTCATTACCTGCTTTCTCTCATTAGATTTTTCTCCTTTTCTCATGTTTTCTCTCCCCATTTGACATCAATGTCAAAGGAAAAAGATATGTACATTGAATCTTCCTTTGACATTAAAATGGAATACTCACAATGAAAACACTTGAAAAATACCTGCTCCCCCTGAGGGGTAGCCACCAAAAACATTAGTCCAAAAAGATAGAACCATGAATCCACCAAAATGATGCACCTCCAAATGCATCTTAGTTTATGAAAGGAGGGGAAATAACCCCTAGATTCTCTTGGAGATACTCAAAAGTATCTTTAGGAAGAGCCTTCGTAAATATATCTGCAATATGATCCTTTGTCAGAACATACTGAAGCTTGACTTCATTATTCATGACCTTCTCTCTCAAGAAATGATATCTAATAGATATATGCTTTGTCCTCAAGTGCATCATAGGATTCTTCAAAATGTTAATTGCACTTGTATTATCACAAAAGATAGAAATGGGATCATCATATAGCACTGTGATATCTTTCAACATTTGTTTTATCCATAAAACTTGTGTACAACAAGATGCAACAATAATATACTCAGCTTCAGCAGTAGACAAAGAGACTAAATCTTGTTTCTTACTCAACCATGCCACCAATCTACATCCAAGAAAGAATTCACCACCACTTGTACTCTTTCTGTCATCTACACATCCATCCCAATCTACATCTGTATATGCACTAAGTGTAAAGTCAATATCTTTAGGATACCACAATCCATAATATGGAGTGCCATTCAAATATCTGAATATTCCTTCAACTGCAGCAACATGTGTTTCCTTCGGATCTTCTTGAAATCTAGCCACAAGACAACTCACATGCATAATATCTAGTCTAGTAGCAGTCAAATATAGTAATCCCCGAATCATAGATCTATACTTGCTTTGATCAGCCTTAGGTGAATCAACATATTTACCCAATTTGCAACCAGCCACCATAGGAGTACTTACTAGTTTGGAACCATCCATCCCAAATTTCTTGAACATCTCTTTTACATACTTAGACTATGAAATGAAAATTCCTTTCTCTATTTGATTAATCTATAGCCCAAGAAAGAAATTCATCTCCACAAGCATAGACATTTCAAATTCTTTATGCATCTCTTCCACAAACATATTACACATCTTTTCATTTCCTCTAAAGACAATGTCATCAACATATACAACTACAATCAGAACTTTGTCATTTTCAATATCAAAGTACAAATTACTGTATGTCGTACCTTTGTTAAATCCTTGCTGAATCAAATACTTGTCTAACCTTGCATACCAAGCTCTAGGAGCTTGTTTTAGCCTCCTCTAGGTTCAACCGACATGCGTGACCATGTCGAACCTCCTCCATTGTGATAGGTGTAGAACCTTCTCTAATTATTTAAATCATAAACTTCACCATTGTGACCTCCACATGAATTGAGACCTGCAAGGTAACACTGTAAACAATGAGTCTCTTGGAAGACTCCCTAAGTACCCTCTTGTTACCCTTAAACTTATCATCATTTCTTACCTT
>VDFB02153691.1:0-137949 GCA_007258455.2 Sequoia sempervirens
AAAAATTAAAAAATTAAATATTGCAGCTTGCTGTAATATAATTTTTTTTTTTAAAAGTTTGATCATGATTCATTAATATTATTCATTTTGTAAAACTAAAATAATGAATCTAAAATTTAAAATTGAAATTTGCAACAATGCAAACTAGTATTAGTAATGAAAGAAACCATTTTTTTTTTAAAATTATAAAAATGAGTCATGGAAGAACTAAAAGCCTACCTTGAGGCTTGAATAATGCTTTGAATCCTTTGATTCAATGGTGGCATTAGGTTTCCTCTTGCTCTTCCTCAATTCCTAATGCTTTCACTCTCACTCTTACATCTTGCTATTCTCACTCTTACAACTTCTTGTTGAAAATTTGGAGTGAGTTGGAATGAGGCTTAGATGCCTATTTGTAAGTTTTTTGAGAGTGTTTAAGGTTCGGGTGGGGCCTATAGGCCACTAGGGTTTTGACCTAGGGCATAGACTTCAATTTTTTTTTGTTTGAAAATGTGACTTTTCATGCTCTATGTTGCGGGGGAGGCCTAGGTTTCTCCACGACATTCGGGGGACTCCTAGGAGTCCCTTGGATGTCTTAGGGATGTTTCAACATCCTTTAGAGGTCCCCAAAAAAGGGGATGCCCCAGAAACATACTCTTTGATAGAGGGATGTCGAAGAAACATGGGTGGTGGTGGTGGGATGGCAGGGGGACATCCCCTTCAAGTCCCCACATCGCGGAGATATCCTTGTTCCAGAAACTTGGGGATTTTAGGGAGGGGACACGTGCTTGTGGTACACTAATTATTTTTGTGAGGACAATTTTTAGATTATAGGTAGTATAATTGTTCTGAATCTAATTTAATCTTAAGCCTAGGTGGCTTGATGTTGTTTACCATACAAACAAGCACAATGATTCTAGTTTTTTTCATCTTGATAAATCAGGATGTGAAAATGTGAATTTGCAGTCGTTTCTCTACTAGCTAGTTTAAAAATTATAAGTTGAAGCCTCATAGATGGAAGGGTATGAAGTTATTGTTGATGTTATAGCAGCTTCGGGCTCTTCCTTCCAGCCACGAGTCAAGATATAAAATTGCATATAGCCTATCGGCTATTTATTTTATTGAGAAAATTAAAGTGAAGAGGCGCTTCACTTGGCAACAATGTAATTTCTAAATGGGCCGACCTTCCTTGTAATTCACATATTTTATTTGTAATTATATTTCTCTATTGTGGCCGACCTTGCACATGAAGAGGTGCGACCTCTCTCTCACCTTGTATTTATACAAGGTCATTTCCATCCTTTCATTCATCAAGCAAGTTCGATTCACTCCTTCATTGAAGTGCAAATTTCTTTCTTCAAGAGCAGATTGCGAATTCCTTCAAGTGCAGATTTCTATATTAAGAAAGGGCAGATTATTATCTGTTATTGCATCTAGAGTTGATGTTGGATTTTGGCCTTGTGATTGGCCTCATTGTAAAGTGAATTGTTGCCATCATTATATATATAAGAGAGATCTTTGTTGCTGGGTTTTTCTCCCTCAAGTGGAGGGTTTTCCCAGGGTATATGCTGTGTTTATGTGTCTGATTTTGAATTAAATTCTGAGTTTTATATCTGATCATAAAAAACTAACAGTTATTTTTTTGTCTATGAAAATATTGAATCAGAACATGCTGTTAGTAGACATCCAACCAATCAAAGGAACCAATTCAAAGTCTCAGCCTGGAAGACTCTAATTTTAGCATATGTATTGAGTTATCTCCAGCTAGATATAAAACCTAAATCTATGGCTTCTGGCCTAGGCTGCTAAGTTATTTTCTGCCTAAAAGTAATGTTTGGATTGATGCAGAGCATAGCAAAGCTCAAATTTCTTCATTGGGATTAAACTTCTTAATATTAATCCAACAAACAGTTTGGAGAATCAAAAAAATTTCAAGCATCTCCTCTATGCCTTTTACAGGGACTTGATGTTAACAGATGCTTTTAATCTTTTTTGGGTTGTATTCTAGTGATAATAGCAGTATTAGGCTGTGGACTCAGCCCTTCTTATCGGGGGTAGTTGGGAAACATCCCTTTTTAGGTATTGGATTCATCAACCACATGTTTGGTCAATGTCTTCATATTTAGTGTATCTATGTTGGTTGGTAGGATTGGGTGGTTCTGTAAAAAGTAATTAAAACACATGCAAGAAAGTGAACAGTTCATAAAGGGGAAGGAGTTATATGTGATAAATAATAATTATCTGTGCATGTTAAATTTATTGCAAAAAACTTATATCATTTACATTTTTAGTGACCTTTCTTCCTATGCATATCATTCTTTGGTTGCTTCTTCTTCATCTATCATATTTATTTTTCAGCATATTCCTTTTGGTTGAATCCTTACAAGTAGAATGATACTACTTTGTTATTTACATAAATATGGAGGATTTTTTCCTGGGATTTGGGAAAATCATTGTTTGTTGAATGTTCTATTTTTCAGCTAATTTAAGGGCATAAATGAATTCTCCAGTTTCATGGTGCAATGCAGTCTGAATCTCTTCTTGAGGGATTGTTGGAGCATGGAAGACTAACATTGGAGCAGTTAATCCAGCGGGCAGCAGCTCAATCTGGAAAAGGTAGGAATTTGCACTTCTTTCTTGCTCATTTTGGAAAAAAAATAGAAAGATATATGCTCGTTTCTTTTGCATATGGTTATACCTCCTGTTCATTTTCTCATGCTTTTTGTCTTTTCCTAATACTAAGCCAGCGGTGACATCACTAGATTGCATGGAAATCACAAACATTAAGTCTGGATATTGTTTGCATTACTTTGTAATTTGTTAATATTAAGATAAATGACAAAAGAAGATGTCAAGTGTGAATTCAATGCACCAGAGGACAGAATATTATGTTATGATGATTATATGCTTTTGTGGAAATCAATGGTTTCATATTTGTTTATTCTTCATGTATTGAATTAATCTTTACATCTACATAGAAGGATGATCATGCTTGAATTTTATAGTTGTACACATTTTCTTTCCTTCTAAGTTCTGATCTCCACTTGGAGAAGATGCTTCCTACAGTGGCTACCCCATGTTGTGATGGATAGTCTTGGTCACTTTATTGGAAATTCATTTGGCTCATATGAGTTGTTAGATTATGCAATCTCTTGTTTTCTTCCCTGAGTTTTATTTGTCCAATAATTATGCTCTCATTTATGTAGGGGAGACTGACATTGAAGGTACTCTTAAAGAAACATTTTCTGGGCTTGTACGTTCACACTTCATAGAACGTTGTCCAGTTCCAGAGCCAGTGCTTCCACCAAAGTCAGAGAGTGCACCAAAGAAAGCTGTGCGTGGTTCTGCGGTAAGTAATAATTTGGAGTATAAAACAAAGGTATCATTCAGAAAACTAAATTGAAGTGTTATGCTAAATCCTATTTTGTCAGTGCACCTATTGAAATGTTATTTTAATGCAAGTTCTTGCATTCTCTTTTTAAGGCAGAGCTGTTATAGTATTTGTGCTAGGTATATTTATTATTTGCTCTTCAGGAGATGTAATTGAATTTTTAGGATAAACTAACTACAACATTTCAACTTGAGCACATCTTTTCTAATTTTTTATTTACTCTGTCCAACTATTGTTCTTTACGTTGCTTTGTAAACTTCATTGTGACACGACCGACCAAAACAGGCCCTATTGATTTTGTAGGGCAGCTTGCTGAGCTGAGTTGACAAGGCTTAGTCAAACCATGAAATATACTGGGATCCTAATATTACTAACCTATACATAGGGAAAAAGTATGTGGTTGCTCTTAGTGGACACACTATGAGGACAATGTGGAGCCGGAAAGGATATCAAGATGTATAATATATTGGACATTAAAATGAAGACAACAAAAGAAAAAGGTCAGTTAAACTAGGGGCTATAAACAGGGCAACAAGGTAGTCAGTTAAGATAGGGTCTAAAAGGAAGGCAACAGGGATTGCAAATGCAAATAATAACATGTGATATAACAAATAATAATGTAACATAGAGCTGCATAAATGGATAAGGCACGGCAAAGAAATACTTACCTGGGTTGACTTGTAGGTGCATCTACCTCCTTCTTGGCCACAAGTCAAGAAGGGTAGAAGCAACCCTAGTAGACCACAATGACAGATTCTTAGCACTTGGAATACGTCACCGGGGAATCTCCCATTCTTGAATCTTCAAGGCCTTGTGTTGAAACTCATCTTCTTTGGTGAAGTACATCTTACCTGAGTAATCCCATAAGGAAAGGTGTGAAAATGTTGTTGGAAACATTACATCTTTGCATGGTGTACTCATAGTTAGATTATTAGGTTTGTAAATAAATGTTAGTGGTTATTTTATATTAGTAAGTCAGCGACTAATGTTATTATAGGTGGATGTTTCTTGGTAATTGAATATGGGAAAAAGGTTGAGACTTAGTAAAATCTATTGAGTATAATTGAAAATTCATCCCCCATAATATACTATCAGAGATTTTAGTAATGTTATTTGCAATGTAGAGCAACTACCATTTCAGTATGGTATTGGAACATGGTTGAAGGAGGCATGTTGGAGTGCAAGAAGATTTTTTCTCTGGCTGATGAAGACCGTTCCCAACAACTTGGCGAAAGCAGATAAATGTATAGATGCTTATGAATGTTGAGAATCTTAATAGGTGTCATGTGACATGGATTGGAATCCTCTTTTTCACTAAACATTTTAGTTTTGTGACTCAATGCAACCATTGTCTTGTTCTCTGTTTTGTTTTTCCAAAAAATGCAGAGAGTCGGTCTTTGATTTATACTTTTGTTTGATTTGGTTACTTTGAGTTCCAAAAGGCCAGCAAATTGGATGGGATTCAGGGCTGTAAAGGTTTTATTTGCTGCTCCACCAGACTCTACACCCTGATTGACAGAGATTAAGTCAGGAAATTATTATTTCAATTTGAGTCTGGTCTCAAGCTTAGTGGAAATAGATTTGGAAGGACTGTATCACTGTACAAAGTCATAGAAGTCTGCTGTAATACGAAGGTGCTTGGATTTGGGACAGATAATTCCTGCCTCCACACACATGGAAAGGAAAGGAGTATGAGAAAGAAATAATTTTAGTGCCAACGATTCACTGCATCCAGTGTGTTTTTGTCTTGGTTGCTTGTTTGCTGGCTGTACACTTTATCTATGAAAGGAGTGCCAAGAGGAACGAAATCTAATTAGTGTTTTCATTTATTATTACTTTCTTTCAGCTGCTACACTATCTAAATCTGTGGCACCTCTTCCAAAGCAAAGCAATTTAAATGGTTTAGTTGGTTTAAAGTTAGATGTTCATGTCATAAATACAAGAGGTCTGAAGTTTGTGTTGACCTTAAAAGCTTGTGCTTCTCCTGAACAGCCTTATGGGAAACTCAGTGAATGGGGGACCTGTTTGCGCTCCACTGAATAACCTCCGAGATTTTTAAAGAAGCCGACTCTTCCTTTGTTTTTGGGGAAAGGGAGAAGGAAATGCGGAAATAAAACCTAATTATGGTGATGCACCAAAGCTTTTACAACATTTCAAAACCATAATAGGTTCCTATTTTTGATAAAGTGAACACAGAATGCTACAGGCCCTTCATTGTTGGAAGGAGAACAAGCGACTAAGGCCTATGCGGGCACAGAGTAGTCATTCAAATCCTTCCGTGGGAAGCACCCATTAAGGTTCAAACAAAAAAAGGGAACCCGAATTCATACAAAATGTTTTGGATCCTTATAGAGCTATTCCACTTGACAGCATAATATGAAAACTGACAAGACTTCAACAAGAAAATGAAAGAGTATCATAACATGATTCAATTTCTGAAAGTTTAGGCTAGAAAATCATAAAAAGCTAGTAATTGAAAATCAATTATCAAGACTTGTATACAGAAATAAAGAGACATAGAGCATTCAACGTGCATGAAATAGAGAATAAAATGTAAAACAAAGGCCGCATGTGCACAATCTGAGACAAACTTTCTTCTATTACTTGATATTGCAGAATAATAAAATTGCTAAGGTTGGATAACAAATCCGAATAATTGTCTTGACATTGATTACAAAAGAGCGATCAGAGCTCTGTAAGAAATCCTCTACACCCTAGTCTACTGCTGCTACTACTTCTACTGATCTACCATTGATCTATTCATTCATTCGTCCATCTATCTATATTGAGAGGCTGCTGGAAAATTCGCTTTTATAAGACAAGGGAGGCATACAAGCATCGAGCACTCTACGCTGCCAAAGATAAAACCCTAACAGGTGTCATCACCAAACAACCTCAAAATCTGACCGAAAATTAGATCCGATATGATAATAAAAATTGAGCTGCTTCAATAATGGCGATGGGTGTAACAACTCGATGAACTAGATATTATAAGAGCTTTGTGTAGGTCTCCCTATCAGAAGGAAGATACGGGCTGTAAATGCTCGACTAAATTTGATCTAATCTGTTGCAAGTGATAATGGCGTTGTCAAAAAGGAGGCTAACCCCTGAAGCTGTGAAGGAACAAAACGCTTTTCCACCCGACAATGTTCGTGAAGGTATTGCTCCGATGGTGAAGAGACCCGCCTGACAAACGACAGGCAATGTGGCATGCTGGCGGGCTTTCTTCAAAAATTGAGAGCGCAGCGTGTGGAAAATCCCCATGGGGCAGCCATGTGTCCAGCTTCGGGTTCGAAAGGAAGGCGATATCCGAAAAGGTAGTGCAACCACTACGTGGCGCAATTGCACACCTTTTTGCCAAAATTGTTTTGCGACCTCCAAAAAGATGCGCTGATGTGACATGTGGCAAGGCGAAAATAAAAGTCGAAAAGGTGAGGGCCTTGGGGCTGAAAGAACAAAGCGAAGGAAACAAACATACTTGAAGAGCAAAAATGCTCCATAGTTTGAATCAAGCATTTTCAGCATTTTATGCCTATACATATACTACAAACTTGTAAATAAAAGTATGAGCAAAAAATATACATTCAATTGCATGCAACATAGTTGGAGAAGTCATTATTATTGATGTGGGGAAGGCACAAGTTCAAGTCTCAAAGTTAATTTTGTGTTTTTAAATCATTCCATTCAAATGCCCATAAGCTCTATATAATAGGGGTATTGATATTTTTTTGTTCTAAGGAAAGATAGGTGTTTGAATTGGAAAATCGTATGTTTTGGCTCCTTTTGTTTCCATTGGTGATGCTGTTCTTTTGTTTTGGAGACATCCTACTACATTTTTGGAAAATTTTGTTGTAATGGGTGCATTTTCAATTGAAACTAACACCCATCTTTAGAAATTGGTTGCACCTTCTAGTGCTTGTACTCTCAAAGTTATCAACGTTATAATGATGCTTTTAGAGACTTTCATGCTGCATCAAGCTTTTAGGGAGTATGGAGGTCAAAGTGGAGGCTAGAGGACCCATGGGAGGATGGAGGCACATTCCCATCTCGACTTAGCTTCTTGCTTAGAGATTGGGAACACTACTTGAGAATCATCACATCTTGTTTTTCCTCTTTTGGATCAAGGGGTGTTTTTGTACTTGTGGATAGTGTGTTTGTCCTTATACATAGGTTGAGTGGCATGCTTGTGAATAATGTGTTCCTATTTACATTTTTTGTGAGGTCATTGTTGTTTACATGTACCTATTGAACAACTTTTAATGATGGATGGTGTACCTCTGTCCATGATGGTTCATTGTTGTCGACACCACATGTGACCCTAGTAACAACTTTGATTGCTTGGTGTTGTGTTTGTGGATGCCATGAATTTTGAAGCACTTGGTGAATTATGTGTATGTCTTGGTTCATTGGGTGTTTATTTAAGTGGTTATTTGTTTCAATTCAACACCAATGTTCCTACCTTTGTTTGAAATGATGTAATAAAGTTGGGTTTGTTTTTTTAAAGATGAGTAAACGCTTTTGACTCAGAGCTATGAATTGGTGAGGCCATAAACGAGGGACCTCATCCCCAACATGAACACTCAACAATTACACCCCAATGGGGTTTAAATCTTGGTGGCAAGAACAACACAACATTTAAACCACAGTAACAGGACTTGCTCGGACTCGCCAGGACTCGGCGAGTCCCGAGCTGAGCACCCCTGGCCGAGTCCTGGGAGTCCAGATGTGGACGCGGCCGAGTCCAGCCGTGTCTAGGCCGGACTCGCCGGACGCGCCGGACGCGTCGCGTCCAAGCGAGTCCCGAGCCCTGGATGCGGCCGGCGGCAGCAAGCCAAAAAGACAATAAAAAAACATAAAATGAAAGTTTAAGTTTGTTTTTTTTTTGTCCTATATTATCTCCCCAACCCTAAAAGCAACCTCATTTCATTCATTTGGCAAAATAGGAGGAGAAAAGAGAGTTGTGAAGAATAGGAGGAGAAGAGAGGGCAACCGGCAAGCTGTTGAAGACAAATCCAGGGTCATATATCATTTGGGAAGCTTCATATCAGCAAGGAGGTGCATTGAGAGCTCATTACCAATGATTGGGAGGAGTTTGCATTGCATTCCAAGCCAAATCTAAGTGGTAAGTTTGATTTTAAGTGGTTTTTTTTGTGTTTTTTTAACAAATAATTCATTGTAATTTGTAAAATCATTGTTTTTTTGAGTTTGCATTTTTTTTACAAACCCTACTTGCAACTTAAATAATTTTAGAAACCCTACTTGTTATTGCAGCCACATTCATTTGCAAATCAAACCATATTATTATTTTCACAATGTCTCAAACCCCAGGCAGAAAAGACCCTGCTTGGAAACATGCTGAAATCTTTCCCGGAATGAAAAAAGGAGAAGCAAAATGTAAATACTGCAAAACAATATATCATGGAGGCATAAATAGATTAAAATACCATATTGCACGCATACCCATCCATGATGCAGTGGGCTGCACTATAGCACCTCCTGAGGCTGTTCGTGAAGTGCAGGTGCAATTAGAAACTTTTGAAATGCAAAAAGAAATGAAAAAGAGACAGAAGGCAAGAGTTGGCGAGTGTTGGAGTTGGACAGGGACTTGGTGCTGTTGGAGATGCTTCTTCCATGCCTCCATACCGTCCTAGTGCTAGTGCTTCTGCTTCTGCACCAGCTATGCCTATGCGTACTCCTAGTGTTGGTGGCGCTGCTACTACTAGTGGTAGTGGCAGTATTAGCATTGGCCCTAGAGTTTGTAAATCTAGGGTGGACTCATATTTTGTACCATGCACTACTCCTGGTTCCCAACCGTTACTTGAGAGCATGGGTTGGAACAAGGACGCACATGATGCAGCAAAAAAGACAATTGCAGACTTTTGGTACTACTGCACCATTCCCTTCCATGTAGCCAGGTAATTCTTTTTCGTTTAATTGTTTTAAAATTTATATTTAAATTTTAGAATCTAGATGTATCTCATTATTGAATTCAAATTTAAAGTTAAAAACTTAAAACTTTTCATTTTACAATACTTATGTAACTTATTAATTTAGTTATGACATGTTTTAGGTCACCTTTTTGGCAAAACATGGTTGATGCCATAACCATATGTGGGGCGGGGTTCAAAGCCCCTAGTGAAGATGAATTAAAGGGCCCACTTTTGACTCAAAAGGTGGCATGATGTGAAAGCACAATTAGAGGAGCAGCGCTGCAGTTGGAGGATGATTGGTTGCACCATCATGACTGATGGTTGGACCGATAGGAGAAATAGGACGCTTAATTTCCTAGTTTCCTCCGGAGGTAATTGTACTTCCCTCAATGCATTGAAATTTGAATTTGATTTAGTGATTAATAATTTAATATGGCTGATTTATGTTTTTTAATTTATTGAATAATTGGTTTTGCTTATTTTTGGTGACACCGTCTTCATGAAGTCCATTGATGCTTTTGCCCAATTCAAAAATGCCACATACCTGTGGTGAGGCTATAGAGGAGGTGATAGCTGATGTGGGGAAGAGAATGTAGTGCAAGTGGTGACAGATAATGCAACAAATTATGTTGCTGCTGGTAGATTATTGATGGAGAGGCACCCTACTATATTTTGGACTCCATGTGCCGCCCATTGCATTGACCTCATGTTGGAGGATCTTGGCAAGCTCCCATGGATCAAAACATGTGTGGATGCAGCAAAAAACATTTGCAAATTTGTATACAATCACACATGGGTGCTTAACCTTATGAGGCAATACACGGGGTTGAGGGAGTTGTCTCGTCCTGGCATCACTAGGTTTGCAACAAATTTTATCACGTGAATCCTTGATTCGGTCAAGGGCAGCTTTAAGGTGCATGTTTACTAGTGAGGAGTGGTCTTCCTCATCATTTTCTACAAGCACTGCAGGGATTGCTGTGGCTGATTGCATTTTTGATGAGCAAGGGTTTTGGACACCAATGGATGAGATTGTGAAGGTAAAATTTAATTCTTTATTATGTTTTAATTTTTAATCATATCTTACTTTTATTTGTTTATTTTCGTTCACACTTATTTGTGAAACATGTTTGCACTTTGTAGCTTTATTGAGCCCTTGCTAGTTCTCCTAATGAAGTTGCGGATGGGGAGAAGCCCGCAATGGGCTACATATATGAGGGCATGGATAGGGCCAAAGAGGCCATTAGATCAGTCTATGGTGGAGTTGAGGAGAAGTATCGTCCCATTTGGGATATCATTGATAGGAGATGGCAAAACCAACTTTATAGGCCCATCCATGCAGCCGCATGTTTCCTAAATCCGACCTTCCAATTCCGCCGTGATTTCCATGTAGATAGATAAATTCTTAGTGGGCTCTACTCGACCATAGAGCGGATGTTGCTCGCTGTTACTACACAGATAGTGCATGAGATAAATGCCTTCACTAAGGCACAAGGAGACTTCTTTACACGTCAAATGTGCAAAGATAGTAGGACAACATTACTGCTAGGTAAAAATATATTTAAGGGCATAATTTTCATCTTTTTATATTATAATTTATTATTAAATGTTGAACTTGAACTTGAAACTTGAAATGAGATTGATTTTGTTTCTTTTTCTCATCTCAGATAGATGGTGGCATATGTTTGGTTCTGATACACCGATCCTGCAAAATATTGCCATTCGTATATTGAGCCAGCCATGCAGTTCATCTGGTTGTGAGCGCAATTGGAGTATGTTTGAGCACATACACTCCAAGAAGCACAATAGATTGACAGTGGAGAGGATGAATGACTTGGTATATGTTCATTACAACCTTCGACTTAGATACATGAAGCTTTTTGACCATGACAAAACCTCGATCAATCTAGAGGAGGTTGATCCACAGTCTGAGTGGATCGTTGAGGCTACAGATGCAGTCTTTAGTGACGAGGACCTTGATTGGGTGGACCAGGCAGAGAGAGTGGCTAAGGTTGTAGCCATGGTTGAGGAGGAGGCTAGAGCACGAGGAGACATAGCTGTTGTTGGTGAGAGTGGCATGGAGAGTCAGACACAGGCAGAGACTATGGCTGCAGCTGCAACATCATCCAGGACCCTTAGACGCCTCGTAGGGGATGTTGGCTCCACTATGCCATAGAGTCATAGACTTATGGCTATTGCTTTGATATTTCATATTTGTATGGAACATTTGATGTCATGGATTTCATATTCCATGAGTTTTGTATACATTTGACTAATTTTATATATCTAAGTATGCTATTTCCTTCAACAATGCAACTACAATTTGTGTACTTTATACTTATGTGATCGGTGTATACTTGTGCATATGATCAAATTTGCTTTTATTTGTGTTGTATTCAATAAAGGGTGCTTGAAACAAGTTTTAAATCCTTAAAAATCTCTAAATTTCTAGGGTTTTTTCAACTTTTTTTCATTTTTCCGAGTCTGCGCCGAGTCCCCAAGTCCCCGAGTCGAGTCACCCTTGCCGAGTCCGAGTCTCGTAACTATGAATTTTAAACTGTCACACTATGCCAATACTAGCTGTAATAAGGGGAGATTGTTGGGAATATTGCATCTTTACAAATATTATAGTCATAGTTTTTTTAGATTAATTTGAGAGGGATCTATTGTGGCCCTCACCATACCAAATAAACACACTTACAAGTACAATAGAATAAACCAAAGAATCCTAGGAAAGAACTTAAAGACAACCTTGAAACAATTTAAAATTAGAGAAAGTCTTCCTCTAATTACAACTCATCCACTAAAACAAACCTAACAGAAGAGCAAACACAAACTCTAAAAATAGAATTTCTTTAGATATTAGCAACAACCATCCTCTTGCTCTTGCAGGAGAGGAACCTTTTCATCGTCCAATGTGCACCTCCATTGATCATTTCATGAGCCTCCAATTGGAGCTTTTCTACTGCTGTCTTTGACCCTCTTTGCTTCTTAAATATATTGGTCTACACCAATCTACCCATAAATGAGATGCCTTCCAAACAATCCAATACTTTTTGACAAGACAAAAAGTCATGAAGTAAGCAATCCTCCTCTCATTGGGCCACAATCTCTTCCATCTTTTTTTCTTGACGTTAATACAACTCGACTATAGACAATCTTTGAGAGACTTAGGCTCCAAACCTAACATTGCTTCTTGCCTTTGAGGTTCCAAATCAAACAACCATTGTTCCTCCATACTAAATCCTCATTATGGGACCCCTATTGAGAACCCATTTTTGCGTCACCATTGCTCCTATTGAGAACCCCTCTAAGAAGCTCAACTATAGACAATCTTTGAGAAACTTAGGCTCCAAACCTAACACTGCTTCTTGCCTTTGAGGTTCCAAATCAAGCACCCCCACTTGCCTTCAGTAGGAAACAACCATTGTTCCTCCATACTAAATCCTCATTATGGATCCCTATTGGGAACCCATTTTTGCGTCACCATTGCTCCTATTGAGAACCCCTCTAAGAAGCACAACTTGAGCTTTTATGACCAATTTGGTTTCACCTAAAACATCTCAATAACATTCCTTCATAATCCACATGCTAAAAGTAGGTAGCATGAGAGAATTAGATATTGAGCGATTGAGGAATCAAGCACGTTACATCCACATACCCATAGACTCTAGCAAAACCTATTGAAAGAAAAGTTTTAGTTTGAGTCAAGCTTTACAAAATTTCCAATTTGCTTTGCTAGCAACTAATATCTACAAGCTAGAGGGAGGTTGCAGAAGTGGATCCAAAAAGGAACCTTTGAGAGGTGACATGATTTGGGTCAAAAAATGGCTGCCAAGGGCATAAAACAACCTAGATCTGCTGTAAAACCTAGACCCTTCCTTGAAACAAATTCCTGATTGTTAAAGGATCTAAAAAAGAGAAGAAAGAACCCCTTTGAAAGATAGGATATTGATGGTAACTCTATGCCCTACTACATTGATTGCATCCAACCATTAAGTTTTTCTTCATCTAGACTTCTTCCCACAAACTTGCCCACCAAAGAAAAATCTTCATACTCAAGAACATTTCATCCACACAATCATTTGGGAGCAAAACATTTGAAAGGGAAGCAACCATTAAAAGGGGAATATCTCCCAAAAAAATGCCTTGCACCCTAGAGGGATTTGTAGGCTCATAAATTGAAATTTTGGGCTGAACAGCCTTTATAATTTCCACTAACATATGAATTAGGCTGTAATTTTCCTTTAAGAGTAGAAGATAAATAGAAGTTATTGTAGGAGTGGAATGACATACATTCTTGCAGTTCGCATACACTAGGTGATCAATAGAAAGATTTGATTGCTGCTTAGGGGCATTGGAAAAATTCTGCCCTTCCAAAATCCCCTTATTAATCCCATTGAGAAGAGATTCCTTATATTGTCCTGCTCCAGCATTAGACATTTCTCTAGCAACTATTTGACAATCACCAATAGTAGAAGAGTCACTAGTTTCTGAGATAAAAACCCACATTTTATAACATCTGTAGCCTGTTTGGGATAGGAACTACCAACAACTATGCCTCTTCTAGATTGATGTCCATTTTTCACATCTTCTTCCTCCATATAAGCTCCTTCAACACCTATGTTCTAAACTCTAGGCTATGCTGCTTTCAAACTGTTAATTTTATGACCAGATTTAAATTAAGCAGAAATAAAACAAATCTAAACAATAGAACACAGCATATACGCTGGGAAAACCCTCCTTGAGGAAGAAAAAACCCAGCAACAATATATCACTTATATATTGAATAAATGAGCAGCAATTTGCTTTACAATATGGCCAATCTCTAGGCCGATCTGATGTAATGTAACAACACCTCTCTAGATGCGAATTTAACAAGCAATAATGACTTCTACACAAGTCGATCTCCTTGATGCAATAAATCGATCTGCTGATAATAGCGAACTCCTCCAGAAAATATGTGAACTTCTACTTGAAATTAATTGGATGATAAATGGAGAAGTAGATGCCTTGCTTATATACACATGGAGGTGACTCTTCATGAAAGGTTGGCCTTATTCAAAGTGAGGCATCTTTTACAAGAGGTGGCGAACTTTTAATTTAAGTCGGCTATCATAAAATAAAAAATATAAATTATTATTTATTGAAATGAGATGACTTATCTCAAGAGTCGGCCTCATTCAAAATGTTATTTAATTATTTGAATTTCATAGGAGAAAGAATCTCCTGCTGCTACAATAACATCAACACTCCCTCTTAGCTAGGGAGATATCTTTCCAGATATCCATGTCATGGAGTCTCTCATCATGACACCCACAATGGCTACACCCATTTGTGGAAAAGAGTTCATCACAGAGTCACTCAACGTGATATTGTCATGGAGTCACTCAACATGACGTCCACCATGGCTACTCCCATGTGTGGAAAGAAGACGTGCACACGTGCCTGCCACGGAGTCACTCAACGTGATGTCATCATGGAGTCTCTCAACATGATGTCCACCTTGGCTACTCCCATGTGTGGAAAAACACAAGTACAAAGAATTCATCACAAAGTCTCTCAACGTGATGTTGTCATGGAGTCTCTCAACATGACATCCACCATGGCTACTCCCATTGGGTGGAAAGAACCAAATCTCCGTCTCAGAGATGGACAAGGGCTTTCACCTCATATTTCTCTGTCTCAGAGAAATATGCATTAGAGCAAATAACAAAGATCACTGATGCTGAGTCTCCCTCTCAGCAAGGGCTTCATTCTCCACAACTCCAAGCTTGTCTCGAAAATGCACAAACTTCACTCTAGAGAGAGGCTTGGTGAGAATATTAGCCGTCTGATCATCAGTGCAAATATACTGGAGTTGAATTGCTTTCCGTAGCACCATATCTCTGATATAATGATATTTGATCTCCACATGTTTTGTTCTGTCATGAAACACTGGATTGACAGATAGCTTCACACAACTTTGATTATCACAATGAATAACAGTCGGCTCCAATGATTGTCCAAACAATCCTGCAAGGAGTTTCCGAAGCCACACTGCTTCTTGAGCTGCTACACATGCTGCAATATATTCGGCCTTTGCAGTGCTTAGTGCCACTAAAGTCTGCTTCTTGCTACACCAAAAAATCATGGTAGACCCCAAGCTAAAGCAACATCCAGAGGTGCTCTTCCTGTCAGCTACACTCCTGGCCCAATCAGAATCAGAATAGCCTTGTAACTTTAGTTCTTCATTGGAAGTATATCTCAAGCCATATCCTACTGTGCCACACAAGTATCTCAAGATATGCTTTGCTGCAACTAGATGAATTTGCCTTGGTTCACACATGAATTGACTGAGGGCACTCACTGCATAGCAAATGTATGGTCTAGTATTGACTAGATATATCAATGATCCAATCAACTGCCTGTACATGGTGGGATCTACCAGATCTGAACTAGCTACATAATCACTCAATTTCTTCAAATTTGTTTCCATCAGTGTAGACATAGATTTGCAATCCATCATCCCAAATCTCTTCAAGATATCTATGGTATATTTCCCTTGACTTAGAATAATCTCATTGGGTCTCTGCCACACTTCCAATCCTAGAAAGTAATGCATAAGACCTAAATCCTTCATCTCAAACTCAGAAGCTAACTCCTTCTTGCATTTGACAATGAGATATTCTGCTCCAGTAAGAAATAAATCATCAACATAAAGAACCAAGATTAAAGCCTCACCATCAACTACCTTGAAGTAAAGATTTGAATCTGCATCATTCTTGGAGAATCCCAAGCTCATCAAGTATCGATCAATCCTCTCATACCAAGCACGAGCTGCTTGTTTAAGGCCATACAATGCCTTCTTCAATCTGCATACATGAGATTCCTTTCCATGAATCACAAACCCATCTGGTTGTTCAATGTACACTTCCTCTTCAATCACACCATTAAGAAAAGCAGTCTTTACATCCATTTGGTGTAGCTTCCATCCTTTAGCTGATGCAATAGCAATAATAGTCCTGATGGATGTATAATGAGCAACAGGAGCAAATGTTTCCTCATAATCTATTCCCTCTTTCTGAGAGAATCCTCTAGCCACAAATCTTGCTTTGTACTTCTCAGTGCTCCCGTCAGCTGCATTCTTGATCTTGAAAAGCCACTTGGAAGACACAACTAATTTTCCTTCAGGTCTTGGTACAACATCCCAAACATCATTCTTGATAATAGATTGATATTCTTCTTTCATAGCATCTCTCCATACCTTCTGATTTGATGCCTCCTCAACACTAGAAGGCTCAGACTCAATGATGTGACTCATCAACGCCACATAGCCTGGAAACTTTTGCAGTCTCTTGCTTTCTCTGAATGTGCCTCGAGGAGCTGCATACTTCTCTGCATCTTGCATAGTCTGTCTAGCCCATAGAGGTATCTTTCGACCTATAACAATGTCTCTCGGACCATCAGTAGGTTCTATGGGATCAACAGGATCACTAGCCTCTTCTGGTTTAGTAGACTCCCTCTGAATCTCAGGAGTATGATCAGGAGAAATGTCCATATCCTGAGGTGTCTCTTGTTCTTCACTATCTATCTCCATGTAAGACCCCTTAGATCTTTTGAATGCAACATCTTCTTCGAAAGAGACATCCCTGCTGATTTCAATTTGTTTTTGTATTGGAATGTAAATCCTGTAGGCCTTTGAAGATTCATTGTAACCCACAAATATTCCTTTCTTGCTAGAAGGTTCTAACTTAGATCTTTTATCTTTAGGCACATGAATATAAACAAGACAACCAAAGATTCTTAAATGACTAACCTCAGATTTCACACCTGTGAAGGCTTCTTTAGGAGTCATATTTTCCAATATTCGATGAGGACTCCGATTCTGAACATACATTGTAGTTCTGGAAGCTTCTGCCCAAAGGAAGGTTTGTAAGTCTTGATCATGAATCATAGCTTTGGCTGCCTCAACTATGGATCTATTCTTCCTTTTTGCAACTCCGTTTTGCTGAGGATTGTATGAAACACAAAACTCCCTCTTAATCCTTGCCTCAATGCAGAAATTACGGAAACCTCCAGAAGTGTATTCTCCTCCATTATCATATCTCAGAACTTTGATCCTCTTTCCGGACAAATTTTCAACTTGAGCCTTAAATTCTTTGAATCTATCAAGTACTTCTTCAGACTCTTTAGACTTCAAAAAGTAAATCCAAGTCTTTCTAGAATAGTCATCAATGAAAATCACATGATACCAAAAACCACTCAAGGATGCCACAAACATTGGACCACACAAATCATAATGAACAAGATCTAGAATTCCTTTTGATCTACTTTCACTACTATGAAAAGGACCCTTAGAATTCTTACCCATTGCACAACCTCTACAAACGCCATCATGCTCCTGACTGAGCTTCGGTAGACTTGTGACCATCTTCTCCATGGATGGAAGAGCTCTGAAATGTAGGTGAGCAAGTCTCCTATGCCAGAGCTCACTCGAACTAGTAGAATCATGCAACAATGCTTGAACTGGACGAATAGAAAGTCTATATAGACTCTCTTGATGAACACCAATCACATGTGCTGTTTTGATGCTAGAGTTCTTCGGCCAAGCAAGAACTTTTCCCTCAGAAAATGCAACTTGATATCCTTTGTCCTCCAAAGCTGAAATTGATACAAGATTCCTTTTGATTCCTGGTACAAACAAGACATCACTCAAATGAAGACGGATGCTAGAATCTAGATGAAGAGAGGTGGCTCCAACACCTTTCACTGAATAGCAAGCATCATCTCCGATTATCACTTGTAGGTTGGTTTCTCTTTCTACCAAGTCTGAAAGATGCTCTCGATATCTTGTAATGTGTCGTGAAGCGCCACTATCAATCAACCATGTGCTACTATAGGTTGGAACACTGCTTGATAGAGCGGAGATGAATAGAAATCCTCCTGAGTTGTCTCTAGATTCTTTTCGAGGTGACACATCATCAATATCCGCAGTAGAAGCATGTTGCTTTGGTTTTGTTACACAATCTCTAGCATAGTGACCATACTTGTCACATCTGAAACACTGAATATGGGAGAGATCCTTTTTCTTCTTTGGTTTAGGAGCAGAATTTGATTTCCTTTCTCTATTCCTCTTGAAATTTCCTTTTCTCCCTTCTCTTCCTTTCCTTCTTGAAGTTTGAGCAGCAAGAACATGATTGTCTTCATTGTGAGAGCTTCGTCCATTACCTCTTGCTACCAACCTGGATTCCTTTTGAATGCAATCAGCTCTAAGATGATCAAACTTAGGTAATTTGGATCTTCCACTGATACCTTGGATAAAGGGCTCCCAAGATTGAGGAAGACCATTCAGTGCCAACATGACTAAATCTCTATCTTCAACTATATCTCCAATGGCATATAGCTGATCTTTCAACTCAATGATCTTCATGAAGAAGGAAATGACTGAATCTCCTTTAGCCATCTTGATGTGATGAAGCTGTTGCCTCAATGCAAGAGCTCTGCTAGTGTTATTGATCTCATACAATCCTTCCAAAGTCTTGAACATATCTTTGGCCGTCTTGAACTTGGAGATAATTGGCACAAGGTGATCCTTCACAGAATCAATCAAAATCTTCTTAGCCTTCGTGCCATTCTTCTGCCATTGAGTTTTCTCAGCCTCATCGGAAGGCTTGGGCACCTCACTCTCCACGAAATCGAGAAGATCATTCTCTTCCAATGCAATAAGAACTCTAAACTTCCAAGAGGTGAAGTTAGATGCACCATCAAGCCTATCTTCAACCTTGAGTCTGTTCACCATTTTTGAAGCTAAGATTGACTCCCTTAGATGAGAAGAAGATTTCGCTGCTTAAACAAATCTGATCTCGATCTTGCTTAAACCCGCTCTGATACCATGTTAATTTTATGACCAGATTTAAATTAAGCAAAAATAAAACAAATCTAAACAATAGAACACATCATATACCCTGGGAAAACCCTCCTTCTTGAGGGAGAAAAAACCCAGCAACAATATATCACTTATATATTGAATAAATGAGCAGCAATTTGCTTTACAATATGGCCAATCTCTAGGCCGATCTGATGTAATGTAACAACACCTCTCTAGATGCAAATTTAACAAGCAATAATGACTTTTACACAAGTCGATCTCCTTGATGCAATAAATCGATCTGCTGATAATAGCGAACTCCTCCAGAAAATATGCGAACTTTTACTTGAAATTAATTGGATGATAAATGGAGAAGTAGACGCCTTGCTTATATACACATGGAGGTGACTCTTCATGAAAGGTCGGCCTTATTCAAAGTGAGGCGTCTTTTACAAAAGGTGGTGGTGAACTTTTAATTTAAGTCGGCTATCATAAAATAAAAAATATAAATTATTATTTATTGAAATGCGATGACTTATCTCAAGAGTCGGCCTCATTCAAAATGTTATTTAATTATTTGAATTTCATAGGAGAAAGAATCTCCCGCTGCTACAATAACATCAACACAAACAAGTTTTATTTACTACTCAAGATAGACCTTCATAGTATAATCATAGTTTTCTTTTAATTTAATCAGAAAATAAAGATTACAAGAAATTGGACTACTGTCCATTACATATCATCACCAAGAAAAATACCAAAGCCTGGTGACTTTTTGTCCATCTGCTTTTACCACCTAAAATTTATCAATTTAGGTTGCAATCTTGACACCAGATTTGGTGTGAGATCGCAATTGCATTTTGTTACAATCTTCCTTAGTTTTGAGGATTTCCTTTTTCTTTTTCTGCACTTCTTGCCACTCATTCTCCCCACCATCGACATTTTGCATTTTTATGGGGCCATTAGATTGAGATACAACCTGTGTAATACTCTCATCGCCCGATATGGGTGACCTCTTACCACTCACTGAAGTTTCTGAAGGGGATTTGACTATTGGATCCCAGGAAGCTATCTGAGAATCACCGACTTTTGATGGATTTAAATTGCCTGTATCTAATTGTTGAGGCTGCTTTTGGTCCAAATTTGCCTCAGTAGAATGCCCCTTAGCTTGAAATTCTTTCTCTTTCCCTGCCTCAAATTTTTGGGAAGATTCGTGCCTCTTGGAAGAGCTTTTGTCAATGTAGTGTTTGGGAGAGGCCCCTTTCCACCAAGAGGCATCCTTCTTTGCTTGAGTCTTAAAGTTCAGACATTCTGCTGCTATGTGTCTAGTCTTGAAGCATCTTTGGCACCTGAAGGTTAAACGTACATAATCCAAAGGTTGCTTCCATCCTTGCACATTGGCATTCAGAATTATTTCTGTTGGGAGGTCCTTGGAAGTATCTAATTCCACCAAGATTCGAGCAAAGGTTGTGTGAATATAATCTGTGGAATCCTTATCTGTAGTGATAAAATTTGCTATGGAATTACCAATCGCTTCAAAGCAAGCTTCAAACCAATAATGGAGGGGTAGATTTGGAAGTCGAACACAAACTAGCATGAGTGAAAATGATTCAGTAGACGGGTTAAAATATGGATGCCATGATTTCAGCATCAACATACTTTGACCCCATGTCCAAACATACCTTAATATTGTATTTTTGTCCTTGTTGTCAAAAACCATAGTGAAAAAACCTATAGTGCATGGATAGATTTCTATTTTTTCTTCCATTAAGGGTATCCATGAATTTTCTATCCAATTCTGCAGATTAGGAAGGATTGGCTAGAAGTGGTTATACCTTTCGATCAACCCATTCTCTGAAAAAAAATCTTCATTTTCATTTAATTCTTTCGTTAACTTGTCATCAAAATTTATATTCAAAGGTTTTTTAGAACATTTGACTAATCTCTTGCAATCCATACTAGTGAGCTCCTTCAGTTTTTGAGGCAAATTAGAAGAGGTTTGGGAGGCACCTTTGACAACATCCAAAAATGATCACCTAGCAATGAGACCCTTCCCAGGAGGCGAATTCTTGGATGCTATGGTGGATTAAGGGGTAATTGTAGTTGGGTCATGAACATTCTCCCTAGATGCCATTCCGACAGAGGCATTTTCATGATCAATCACGGTCGCAGCTTTGGGAGTAACCATTCACATGAAACCCTGACCAAAAACTTTCCCACTCTGAGCATCAAGAAAATCTCCAACAATGCCCTTTGATTCATTACCACCATTGTTGGCAGAGCCCCTACTCGAGCCCATAGAGGCATGCATTCCCCCATTGGATGAAGTCAGGCGCAAGGGCACGAGCTCGACAATGGAATCATAGGAAGGATTAGGTTGAGCAGATGCCGCAACCCCAACCCAGTGTAGAGAACAAATCGTGTGGAGGAAAGTAGAGGCCATGGTCAAGCCCAGAAGACAAGCTGGAGGTGAAGGATTCGCAGATGCGGGAGGAGGGTGGCAACGCCATATCAATTAGTTAGATTTTTCCATAGTATAATCATAGTTATTATGTCAAGTTGTTTTAGTAAATAAATGTTAGTTGGTCCTTAATGTTAGTGTTTAGTTTATATTAGTAAGTAAATGATGTTATTGTTGGGTGGGGTGGTTCTTGGTAGTTGATAGGTAGTTATTTATGGGAAAAGGTTGAGGCTTTATAAAAGTTGTTGTGTACAATGTAAAATTGATCTTTCATAAGATATTATCAAAATTTTTGTTTATCTTATTTGCAATGTAGGGCATCTACTATTTCAATAAATTTAGTGAAACCATATCAATTATCTAATTCTACTTTTGGGAATAACTATGGAAAGTGTGTATATAGTGGTCTAAACCCTAAAATCACATTTCGAAAATAGTTGAGAACACTAGGAATTTGTGCATAGTATTATAATGTAAAATGGACATCACCTACCATGGATTGTGATGTTGCCTAAATAGGGTAAAATGAACGTTATTGTTTATTTAAAATGGCTTCTAAGGGGTTCTAAGCAGTCCAATGAGGGGTTTTAAGTATTAAAGGGTCAAAATGAGGATATTAGGAAATTGCATGGGGGCACATCTTGGGCTATATGAAGGCACAATAAGGATCATCACAAAGATGCTAAGAGGAAGGAAACTAAGTAAAAGCAATGATCTATGACACATCTCTTAATAACCACTTAAATTGACTTACCCTTAATTTGGGATGTTAATGTGTCATATGTTTCAACAAATTAAAATGTTAGTAAGGTTGTTTTTAGGTCTACATACATGCCCTTCTGAGGCTTGGAGGGTCATCATTTGGATGCTAGGATGAAGGCAATCACTTAAGGTAGTGACATACAACATATATCTCAACAAACACTTTAGATGACCCATACCAATATTGAGTTTGAGAGATTAATGCGGCCACAGGTCTCAACAAAAAGAATGTTTATAAAGTCATTTTAATGTGTACTTATATGCCTTGATGAGGCTCATTGATGGTCATATAGTGTAATGCATGATAGTGCTTGGTGGAAAAATATTCCAAAATAAATGTAAATGCTTGAAATGATTGGAAATGAATGAAGTAAATGAAATATGTGTATTTGACTTACATTTTTGTTGTAGAAGATGCATGTTTGTGTTTTGGTTTGCTTGTAGCGGGGGCAAGAATTACTTGTGATACCCTAATGATGCAAGACTATAAGGATAAATGCAATGCTAGCATACGAAAATGAGTTTAAGTGTATATATATGTGAATGCAAGTAGTAGGTTTCAAGGGATTTGTATTATGACAGGCCTAGGTAGCTAATGAGGATAGCGGCTAGGTTAGATTTGAATAGTGTAGAAAGGATTGTAATAAGTAGGGTGAAAGGAGGTTTTGATGGCCGCATGAAAAGGATTAGGCTAGGTTTGAATGATAAAGAATGTGTAAATGTAGGTCCCAATTGGAGTTAAGTGGGAACCTTGAAAGATAAAGAAATGATTGAGAGGGAGCATCTTGAAAATGGGAGACTTAGTTTGCAACTTGTTAGAACGTGTTAAAAGAGATGAAAATACTCTTATGAAAATGGGAGACTTGGAAACTGTTGCACAGACGGTTGCCGTTACACCAAAAGGTCGGCCTATTAATGCCTGATACAACCGACAGAGTTAATGAATCCATGGGAGGCGGTTAAGCCATGTCACTAACTCATGCGCTGTGTTGCACAACTCAAGGAAACCAAGGGCGCACACCTTGCAACAATTCCTCCCCCTCCCCCCCCCTACCCAAAATGCAAGTGAGGGATTTGAACCCGTGACCTAGGCTCTGATACCAATTGTTGCACAGATTGTTGCCGTTGCACCAAAAGATCGACCTATTAATGCCCGATACAACCACCAGAGTTAATGAATCCACGAGAGGTAGTTAAGCCATGTCACGAACCCGAGCGCTGTGCTACACAACACAAGGAGACCAAGGGAACACACCTTGCAACAAAAACAAGATGTCCATGAAGGAGAAGATGATAGGTAGGGGAATGGGGGTCCAACCAAGGCGAATAAATTTTTACTCAAAGAAAGACATCCCAATTGCTTCCTCAAGACTAGCAGCTGTAACATATAGAAATAGAGTACTTGGTAGGGCTAGACATGGGCTAAATGGTGATGCTATTGAGTACATCTTGTGATGGCTATATTATGCTAAGTATATAAGAATGCTTACCTCATTAGGACTTTTCCTTTTTTCCTTGGAACCCATTGAAGCTAATGGCTTTTTGAGGATTGGAAACATGCATGAAAAGGCAAGTGACCTGTATGATGTAAATTTTCCCTTCTATTATAGTCTATTGGTGTATTGTGCTATGTTGAATCCAACTTTGGAGTTTGAGTTTTTGAGTAGAGTAGGTAGTGTACCAAGGATAAGTGTATAAACACACCTTTTGAGAGTGTGATTTGGATTTATAGAATTTTTTAACTTTGTCATAGCTTTTTCTTTTTTGTCTTGTTCCATATGGATTTAGGAGGCCAAAAATGGGTTTGTAAGGTGACAACACTAAGAAATCTTATACTTTATGTAGAGACAAGAACCTAAGACTTATATGCTTAGATGTTTCTAGAGTACTTTATCAAAGATTGCCATTTTGAATTTTAATTGGTTGTGCCTATAAGTAGGGGAATTAGGGAGAATTGTGATTGTGACCAGAATGCCCTAGTTGATAGGGAAACGATACAATGACGGGCTAGCCTGAAACTTTGTAAAAAAAGTGAATGGGATGCAAAGGAACACTCTTTAAAATTGTCAAATCTAGCATGGGCACACTTAACTATGGATGGGAGTAAAAAGTAGTTTGCTAAGGAAGGTTGGATAGTAAGGGTAAGTAGTGTAAGGAGCAAATTAATGTTGTAATTGTGGATAATAGGTTGTAATGTCCCTTATTGG
Source organism: Sequoia sempervirens (assembly GCA_007258455.2). Taxonomy (NCBI): domain Eukaryota; kingdom Viridiplantae; phylum Streptophyta; class Pinopsida; order Cupressales; family Cupressaceae; genus Sequoia; species Sequoia sempervirens. The sequence goes on from VDFB02153691.1 coordinate 24,578, forward strand.
GATATTCCTTGTTTTACACCTCTTGATGAATTAATAAATTTATCCTCAATGGCTGCAACAAATTATTTTCTGAATATTATTTATTGCTGCTCTCAATATAATATTCTGAATTGATGTCTTAGCTTTTTTTTCTATTTCTTCTTTTTCCACTTGATTGATATCCTCCATTCATCCCTCCAAATGATTTGCTTACTCTTTTTAATATCCTTAAATGAGAGGGACTCACACCTCTTCATCAGCATCATAATTAAATAATTAATTTTCAGTTGTCAAAAAAGATTAAATTAAAAGAAAAATTAATTATTTTTAATGGTGTGCAAAAGTGACTTAAGTTCTGGAAAAGTTAAAGTAAATTAATTAAGTCACTTTTGGGTGAATTCTTAAAAATAATAAAATTAAGAAGGCAAATGCGAGAATTCAAGAAGATGGTGAGGAGTTATGAAGGGGAGAAAGAATAAAAGTTTTCAGGAGTCTTTTTGTAGGCATGCTGGTTTTGCTTTTCAGAACAAGAAATTACTGGTTGAACAGAGCTCACCACAACCTTTTGGAGGACGAAAACCCTTTGTAGGTTTCTTGCGTGGATTTAAATGATTGGAGTTTTGGGGAAATTTGTGAAGTCGTTGAAAACGACAAGTTTTTGAATATGAGGTTTATTGTTTGTAGAGACAAATTTTAGTACTGTTGATACCTTTTTTTTAGAGGAGAAATTGAATGAAATCAGAATATTTTCTAGTGAAGCCTCAGTAAATCTTTGCATAGAATTATTTAGTTCGAGCCATACACTTCTGCTTATCCATGCTAAATAAATAAACATTATTTCAGTGACGAAAGGGAGCCATGTGAATGTATGAGTCATTAAGAGTGGTCGAATGAACATTCTAATCGTTGTAGTCAAGGATATCAGTTGGTAATAAGGAGGTTCAAAGCATCAAATTATTATCGCCACTTTGGAAAATTGCGATTAGGAAAGGAGCCACTGCCATTGTTTGGGTCCATCATTGGTGCTTGCGTGGTAGAAAGGACAAAAAGGGGGGGACCAGTCAAGTTGGGTATCGCTGGTCTTGAACATTCATATAGCCATCATCTCCTATACTCTTGTGTTGTGCGTCCTTTAGTGTAATGTCCCCAATTTTTATGTGTCATTAATTTAAGTTGTCAAAAAGAGAAATTAAAAAGGGGCAACTTAAATTAATAGTGCAAAAGTAACTAAGAGTTGGAAAGATTAATTTAATTAACTAAGTTACTTTTTAAAGTGAATTCTCAAAGAATTAAATTAAATGTGAAAAGAAAAGCAAGGGAATTCAAGAAGTCATGAGGAGTTACAGGGTGAGGAAGATTAAGAGTTTGTTGGAGCATTTGCTCAAGGATGTTGGATTTGGTTTTTGGGAACAGATATTTGGCTAGATAATTTCTAGAACTTTGTGAGGATGAAATCCTTCACAAAGATTATCATCTCCGGAATTGAAAGATATTCCCTGGATGATAGCTGATAGTCTCACTTCAGGGACTGTGTTGGAATTAGTGGTGAATTTAATGAAGTTTTGAGGTGTGGTATCATGTATATGAAGACAAATTGTCAAGATTGAATGAGAATTCACAGTTTGGGCTCCGAGTCTGTGAATTAAGGTGACCAGACATTATGTTTTAGAATTTTAACTTCAATATTATTCAGCATATTATCATACCAGAATTCAGGTTTGTGCATAAACCTTCGCAGTGAAGTAAAATTCTGGGTCTATTATATGTTCATTGTCATTTGGATTAGACCTATTGCATTTGAGTTGTGGAAAATTCAGAAAAAAGGGTCATTATTAATGCGGAAGTCTGGGTTTGCTGTGGTATAATCTGGAGTCCTCCATCTTTTATTTGATATCTGAATTGTTCAGGAGGCCATATTTCCCTTGGGGTGTGATCTTGATTGGCGATTGCTTTATCATAAGCAATGAGAAATATTGAACCTGTTTGAATTTACAAGGAAGTTGCGTGAACATTGTTGCTAAAATGATTAATTAGTCGCGTTTCTTTAGTGTTTGATATTGGCTTTCGCCATCCTACGGTGTCATTCAAAGGAGTGCTAGGTTTGTGATTATTGTAAATATTAAAAATTAAAGGTATTGAATTTTGTAGTCGGGAATGATATTACACTTCCATGGCCGTATGAGTTGAAGAGTATGGTCGACATGAAGAAGGCATAATATTATATGGGCGATTAGAAGCTTTAGAAAGTCGTCTTATTTCTCCTGACCGCCCAAGGAAGAATCGTGGAAAAATTTAGGGAGTTGTTGGAGACATTGATAAATAATTCAAGTATTAATAGTGTGGGAGTGTAAATCATTTGATGCCATTCTATATTGAAGCGCTAGTAAATAAAGGTGAGCCTTTAATCAAAGAGCATTCGAAAGTCATCCTCTACACAAGGTGTCGACTTCATAATCCATGAATTTAATACCTAGGAACCATGCAATTGTGGACTGTCTGTTCATCTTCTCTATTCGGTGATAGTGAAAATATAGATGATGTGGAGATTAATTCTCGACTTGGCCAAGAAGTGACCACCGCTTGATTCTTCTAGTCCCAGGCATTATTAAGGAACCACTACCAATTCTAGGAGCCGTTTACATTAGAAAACAAGCGGACATCTTCAGAGTACGCCGTTTATTCCACTATCTGAGTCATGACACTTCCGAATGGCCAGGTATCGGAATTCCTATGTGAGACGTGGAGGTAATTGTGGAATCCACGAGTCAAGAAAGATAAGGCATCGACTCAATATTTATATTCATTGGGTTTCTTTTTTGAAGTGCCAATCTATCTTTATCAAGCTTACAACATTTTAAAGTGGACGCCATATGCAATGGTTTTTAATTAAATATTTCATGAGAATCAAAATGGTTAAAGGAAGTGCCATATAATCATTAGTTCGGGCACTTTAATCACGAGTCGATAATATTTTGAGGGGGCCGATCCCTCCATCTATGCCAGTCAAAATATCATTCGATGAAATATATGCAGGAGAAAAAGACATGGGCTCTTGTGCTATCTTTCAAGACATTGGTGCAACTGTATGACTGTTCTTCTAAGGTGTAGCAGGTGATTTTATATACTGCTGCTTAACTCTTATATTCCAGAATGTCATTTGTTAGGGAGCTGAACAGGTCAGGATCATAATTCATATCTAAATCTTATTTATATATCGCTGTTATCAATATCATGTTCATGGAATGAAATTAAATTGGTTATGGAATTGAATATTAGTGATACAATGTTAAGGTAAATGAGCTTTGGATGCTGAATTTAGTTAAACTGTTGAAACAAGTGCTATTAGTGAATAGTAGGTAAGAAAGTTGGGAAAATTCCAGTGGTTAAAATACTTCTCATACAATATTCAAAACAACATACAAAGTGAACTGTTTGACGAAATGTTGGAACAGTCCTATTGGAATTAATCAAAAACAATTCTCAGAACAGGGTAGCTCATTACATTTAGGGGATGTTTTATTTGCATTTAGAAGCATTGAAACGACTCAAGGAGGATACAAAGTTTGCAAATTGTGATTGGAGCTTGAAGAATGAGGTGGGTTTGTTTGGCCCGCAAGAGTTTGATGAGTGAATATGAATATACGGGTGTGATGTAGAGAGGTGCAGCCTTTGAAAATAATGATATTATAATTGTTAATAAAGCTGTTGAATATTTGTATGATCAGTTCAATATTAGGAGAAACATCAGGCTTTGTGAGTTAAGAGCATAATTTTAACAATGGGTGCCATGTAATTTTTACTAGTCTTCAAGAGAATGATGGCATGGATATTGTAAATGCAGGAAGAAATTGATCGACCAAAGTGGAAAGGAGTTCGAAGGACTTGTTGCTCCCAAATTCATTTAAATTTTTAATAGCCGTTGCTAATCATCTTCTTGTTGGATATCGCGTAAGGTGGGAAGTTAACAATAATGTGTGCCGTCTTAATGTAATTGCCTCTTACGTAATTCTTTCATATATATGTATGCGGACCAAATCTGACATTGCCTTTGGGAGTTGGGAATTCGAGGATATCGTGGCATTATTATCATGAAAGCTGCCAAGTTGATATTACCAAGTAAAGGCTTGGGAATGTAATACCAATGTCTATTGGATTTTAAATGCAATAAAGGGGTAGTGACTTCAAGTCTAAAGGAATTTTAAGAGTAGCTGCTACGTAAGAGTTTCCAAATAAGAAACTGTCAGCTAATTATGAGTCTAAGGTGGGACTCTTGTTAAGGAAATCAACACAGGTGTATTTGTTTACTTACGAGGGAGTCGACACTCCATAGCAATGTACTGATGATAAATAAAGGTGGTCAAAGGTTGCTGGAATAATTGAGGAGCTAGTGTGTAGTTTGAGAAGCCATAGCGACTCCTTCCTAGTAGAGTCACGGCTAGCTCAATAGCCGCCTAATTACCTTGCAACCATGTTAAGAGGCCGGCTCTCCTTCTTGGGTGGCATGGTAGTCAGAAGAGGAGCTGTGTGACTTGAACAAACACACAAAAAGGTGAACAGATGTAGTGCGTGGGAATTAACTTGGAGTCTGCCAGATATATTTGAATGTGAGCCGCACCAAAAAGCAGCAAGCTGGAACTATTACACAGGTTTGGAGACATAATATTATTGTATTTTCAAAATGATGAATATTGAATTATTTCTGAAGTTCATAAAGACTGACTGTGCAATTTATTGGTTGGAATTTTTGGTCACAATCATAGTTCTATATCTGCAATATTAGTGTTAATATAAATCTGAGTATTACATTTCTAGGGTGTTCTATTGTGGAAAGTCCACTACATGAATGTATGGTACAAACAATTGCAAATTCTTTATAACCAATTCAGAGCAGCAGATTAGCTAACTGTTTGATGAAATGTCTGTCACACGAAGTCCAGGAATCGGAAAAAAAATTGTATGATATTTTACACTGGGTCATTATATGGGGTGAGATGCATTGTATCAAGTCCACTTTTCAGAACTAAAGAATTAATAATAATATTTAAGTTGGGCCCGACAATTTTATATTCAAGGGGCAACTTCATAATATTATTATAAATAATTTAAAAATTGTTTTGGAGCACTTATAAAAAAATATTTCTAAGTAGTTTGGAGGGAAATTTGAATTCAAGGGCATATATTGGAAAAGTTTAAAAAGGTAGCACTTGGCTTCATTTGACATCTAGTCTTCTTCAGTTGGCACTCTTCACTTCGGAGCATTTGTGTTTGAGTTCACAACCAAGGATGAAAATCCTTGGCTATTTGGAGGTTTGAGGGGATGAAAACCCTCTTGGACTTCATTGTTGGAATTGGGGACAAAACCCTTATTTCCTTCTAGGGCATCCTCACACAGGGGTCACATTGGAGCTTATTTTTGAGAGTTCATGATAAGTTTCCAGCTGGGCGATTTGATTTGCAGGTAAATACTAAGGGCGTTTTAGTGAGCCATTGATCATACACAGCACCCATCATTATTCACTAGGAGTGGCCACAGCTGTTATAAGGAGTATTTTAGGGTTTACAGCTCATCAAGGAAGGGTGATGGTCACTTTGCCTAAGTGCAGCTGAAAAAGGAGTTTCCAGAAGTTATGATTTGCTGCCAGCCACTGTTTGACATCCTCACATGGTACCAAACATCATAGATTAAAGTCAGGTTATCTGTGCCCAGGGTATTTCGAGCGCCCTAGTACACATGGATGTCAGATTGCAGTCACCAACTTGCAAGGAAATATTACAGGGAACCTTGAAGATTAATTCACAGCAGATAACAGGTTTTTGTGCTCCCACGTTTGATAGCAGGGATTGCAAAATCGGGAAGTTCATGAATATTGGAGGCTGATTGCAGACCTGCCATCACTTGAAATTGAAAATAAAGGAAATATGCCAGGGTCCTGCCCTTAACTGCAGTTGGCTCTGACTGCTACCATCAGCCAATCATCATTTCAAGGATCGATCTATTCATCATAGCACCCTCCACAAGTGGTCAACGTCTGGTCTGCAGTTTAATATCCAGTGAGTTTGATATTTAACACATAATTCTGAGATTTGTATGTTTCAGTACCAAGGGTTTGTAAATCAACTCTTTTTTTTGATATAATGCAATTAAGATCTAATTGAGGAGGTTGTTTGAGAATTTGTTGAGGGTTTGGAGTACTTATTTTTCAATTTCCAGCTAGTGTTCTTTTTGCATTGTTCCAACATCAGAAAAATGCAAAAAAAAAAAAAATTTGCAAATTCTAGATTGTGACATTACATTGGTACATTTTTTGGGAACTTTTGTGGTAAAAGGGGTTAATTTGAATCAACTTGCACATTGCTGGCCATGTTGGGAAAAATTTGTGTATCATCAACCATGTTGGGTAGAGATTGTGCACCACCAACCATGTTAGGTAGATATTGTGCATCAACAACTATGTGAGAGGAAGAGTGTTTATTACTGATCATTTGAAAGGAAGAATGTTTATCATTAGCTACGTGAGAGGAAGAATGTTTGTCTCCAGCCTTGTGAGAAGAAGGATGTACACCACCAATCATTTAAGAAGAATGCACATCACCAACCATTTGAGAGGAAGAATTTGGTGGATTTGTATACAAACATTCTTGATATTGTTGGCGAATTGTGTATGTCACTAGCCATGGTTGGTGATGTGCTTTGTACATAACTAGCCTAGCTTTTTCTAGTGATGGATTTTGTGTAGCTTCTAAGTCGCCCAATATTTTAGAAAGGGATCATTGGGTCATGGCTTGGGCATACTCTGCTATCTAGTTGAGAAATCATCTTTTATTTTCCAAGTGTGGATTTGCAGGTGGATTGAATGGTATCATTTCTTAGTCATTGTTGCTATTGTCAAAGTTATGTGTATCTTTGATGTATGAAACTTGGACCATGTTGGTTTCTTTGTTAAAGGGATGCTTTTGAGCTAGTTGATGTTGATATTGGGGGATATTGTGGTGGTAGTTATGTGTGTGGAAAATTATGTAATCATTGTCGTAGGAAGTTTGTATAGCACATGGCTGGTTTTGCATAAACTCATTTTTGTGCTTCTTTCACTCTAGATTTGTTTATGATACCAAGTTTCTAAAATGTTAATGGGAAAAGTAAGGTTGGCTTGTCAAAGAATTCTGCTATCCCTTCATTGCATTCAAATATGCTATCATTAAATGTGGCTTCATTACCATTACATGGCGCTTCTTTTTAGCTAACATTGTTATGCATGGTTGGATGTCTATCACTTAGTAATAATGATGGTGAAAGCCAATCAGTGATGATGTGGGATGGAATGGCGGTTTTGAGTGGACTCTACACAGTCATAGAGTTGATGATGCATGATTCTAGTGTTGGAGCACAAATAGTCACTGAGATTGAGATTTTTAGACTTGCACAATGAGATAAAAATTAAAACTTTTGAATGAGATATATGCAAGGCTACTCGGTTGACATTGCAGTGAGATAAAAATTTATTAAGGGCATAATATAAGTTTAAAAAGTAAGGCTTTTCCTTTTTTTTCTATTATTATTAAATATTGAAACTTAAAGTTGGACAACGAGATTGGTTTTTTTTTCTTTTTCTCATCTTAGATGCATGGTGGGAGAGATTTGGTGCTAAGGTACCAAATCTTCAAAGGATTGCAGTTCGAATATTGAGCCAACCATGCATTGCTTCAAGTTGTCAGCGCAATTGGAGTATGTTTGAGTACATACACTCAAAGAAGCGCAATAGATTGTTAGTGCAAAGGTTGAATGATCTAGTTTATGTTCATTACAACCTTCACCTTCACCATAGGAAAATTTTGGGTACTGACTTATCACCCATCACACTAGAGGATGTTGATCCACAATTAGATTGGATCACTAAGGCTGAGGAGCTTATCTTTAGTCATGAGGACCTTGATTGGGTTGACTAGGTGGATAGAGAGGCAAACGCAGTAGCCATGGAAGAGGAGGATAAAGCATGAGCAGACACCTTTGATGTTGGTGTGGGTGTCATTGAGACATAGGCAGAGATCATGGTTGCATCATCACCCAGGACCTATCTTAGACGCCCACGCAGGAGGGCCGAGTGATACAGGTTCCTTTGAGCCATAGAATTCTAGCTTTTGTTTTGATATTTGTTTGGAACTTTTGATGCCATGGATTTCATATTCCATGAGTATTGTATCCATTTGACAACATTTATATATCGAATTGCGTTAGTACTGTTATTTCCTTTAGCTAAAATTTGCATTTATACTTATGTGATTGATGTATGTTTGTGTATGTAATTGAAGTAGTTTCTATTTGATGAGGTTATTGTGTCTTTAAGGTTTATTTATTAAAGGGTGCATGAAACAAGTTTTAAATCCTTAAAAATCTCTGAATTTCTTGGGTTTTTAATTTGCTGAGTCTTTGTCAAGTCCAGGTGCTGAGTTCGAGTCCGAGTAAAAAATCAGCTTGTTGAGTTTGAGATGAGTTTGAGTATTGTAACACTAGTTTGAACTACCCCAATTTTATATACATGATTTTTACGATATTGGATTCACTATTTTTCTTCTAATTATTTTGAACACTTATCTTCATCTTAGTGACATGATCAAGAATGTGTTGGTGGTTCTTGTTCCCACTATTCTAAGTTCTTCATCTTCTATGGGCAAATGTTATTTGGATTTGGAAAGTGAATGAGGACCATTATGTGGGGGATGCATTAATAATTCTAGTCATACTTGACCTCAAATCTTCCTCTTTTGTGGGTATGCAATATTTAGGGCTCGAGGAAAAACAATATCCATCAAATAAATATTTGATCAATAATTGAAATCTTGCTTTAAGCCTCTTTTGTAAGATCCCCTTGCTTAATATTTCTATTAATATGACTCAATACAAATATTCTTCAAGGGAAGTGACATATTCCCATGGCCTAGACAAGGATTGTTAAAATTCATTTATAATTTTTCCTCTAAAAAAATAAAAAAATGAAGGTATATTTTACTAAAGTGAGTATCTATTGTTTTCACTCTACAGTTTAATTTGTCAAGAAATTGCAATGAGTTTTGGAATTTGGAAAAAATAGCCAGATGTTTAAAAAAGTTCACGTATATGTCACTAATGAAATCTTGATTCATGGATTTTTTGGCACTTTCCTAAATACAATTCAGGCTATACATATCTATATATTTATGTATATGCCTATATACATAAATCTTATACATAAAGAAATTCAAGTGAATGGTGCTGATATCATATGTGTGTCTTCTTTCTAAATATGTGTATCACACAATTTTTTTGGCTTTCTAAAAGTCAGTTTTAATATTTGTGATTAATAATAAGCATACTTATTTAATATTGTAGTGATGGGGATTAGATTTCCAATTTAATTTTCTGGTTTTATGCAGTAGTCGAAGTACTGAAAATCTATGTTGTCGAGACATTATAGTGCTTTGCACTTTGATCAAGTTCAAGACTTTGCCAGAAAATTTCTGTGATGCATCCAGCAATTCCCTTCAAAAAATGTGGCAACAGGATTTTTTTGGGTGTCTATCACCAACAATTGTTATAGCTTTATTGATTATCCATCTTTTTGAAGTCATTATAGTTATTGTCTGCTAGTATATTTGTGGAATTTAAACTGACATGAATGTAGGACCATCAGGTATCTTTTACAGCTTCTATGATGCAGAGGAAGATCTGATATCAATTGTAGTTGTGCCAAATATTTTCCTACAACAATTTATAACATTGTTCAAGCTCACTTAAATTTTCATAGCAATTTTCCATGGACCAGCTGGGGCTCAAACCTAGGATCTGCCACAAGCCACTGGAGTGCTCTACCATTGTGATACCAGCCCTGACAGGTGCTGTTTTCCCTTGAGTGTGGATTGGTAGTATCCCTTTTCCCTCACATGCTAGCATGATCTGATACCATGTTAAATTTCCATGGACCAGCTAGGATTCAAACCTAGGGTATCTAATAAGCCACTGCTTGCTCTGCCATTGAGCTTTTGACCCCTCGCAGTTTCTGTTTTTCCTAGATTGTGGATTGACCTTCGACCTTCCAACATTGAATTTAATAATTTGTTTCAATTTAAAAGTATGCAGTGTCTTCATTTTACCTATGTTCTGATAAACTTCTTCTAAGAAATTCAGATTGGTTATGTTATAAAAAATTCTATATAAAATTTAAATATGCATTGTTTATCATTGTTTGGAGACCTTTTTGAGTTAATGTATGATTTCTCTTTTCTTCTGAACAGCGTAGTAGAAAAGCAGCAAAAGATACAGAACAAGAGACAGAGGAACAGCGGATAATTGCTGCTGCAGCTCCCTTGGAAGGAGAAAGGTTCCTTCTTCCTTCATCTGTTGACCATGACATGTCAATAGACAAAGGAAATGATGATAACATGCCAAGCACTAAAATTGGTGAAAAGGTTTGAGAAGTCATTTATAAGTGGATTTTCTTTTCTATTTATTTGGTCAATAAATATCAAATTCCCATATGTTGTGTCGAAGAGCCAGGCCTCCTGATTTTGTTTTCTATTTTTGGCATTCTATAATTTCAAAATTAGTTATTACTATACAGTCTGAGAAAATGCAGCATCTTGGGTCACATTCTTCCAGGTTCTTTGTATGTTCCATCTCTATGTGAGGAAATGTTTGGTTTAATAAATGAGGAATCAGGATACAGGTTGTGCATGGGGTAATGGTTGAGTTGGCGAATTAAGAATATCAGCTATTCCAAAGTACAAACTATAACATACAGACACTTATCCAGAGCATTGCAATCATCTTTCATTTTGTAAATTTGTTCTTTAGCCTGCTTGTTTTACAAGGGTATCATGGTATGCAATGAAGATGACTGCTCTTGGGAGTTGGTCCTTTCTTACAAATAATGTTTGAAGATTCTTTTTTTATTTCTTTCAGGCAGTTTTTTTTAATCAATTCTCTGTTTCTTGACTTTAAGAATATTGTATGCTTATTTGTACTTAATTGCTTATGTTGTTGGGTTCTTTCTCTTCAGCGCAAGTATGAATGTCTAAAGGAAGATGCATGGATGTCAACTGTGGCCAATGAGAAAGAAGTCCTTTGGCGTGCCAACTATGAAGAGTTTGTTCGTAGGCTTAGACACAAGGTTGAGTCACCTTTACCCTGAAAACTCATCTTTTCCATACATCAAAGTGGTTTAATGAGAATGAATAAACAGGGAAATCTGGAACTAATGGTTTCAACATAAGTTGAATGTTTCGTTTTGAAGCTCTTGTATATGATAAAGCTTTAGACTAATAAGAGCAATGATTAGAATAAGATTCATTCATTGCTTTTCTCTTCTATCTAGTGAAGAGGTATTATTTGTAAAATTTTCTAAAATTAGTACAGGGGTCCTTTATTTTCTGTTTAATGATTTAAAAACACTGAATTAAATGATCTCTTTAAATATCATATATTTTAAATTGAAAGACCATTTTACTAATGAATTTTTGATGTAAATAAGATAATGATTCCTTATTTGATACATGCTATGAGATTAAAACTGATTTTACTAGGTATTGATTTAACCTTAACAAAGCATACACCATATAACACATCATAAAGTACACAAAGAATTCAAAACAACAAAGCAGAATAAGAAATTAGCTGCCAGGACAGAGAACTGATGATATAGACCCTTCATTGGGCAAGTTAAATGAAAGTATGAGATCAGGGGATGAGTACTGGCTGGAAATGGCCAAGCACATGCAGAATACCTTAGAACCAGGCATGCATAATAACCCCAGTCAGTCTAACATGCATGCAGCCAGTGAAGCTCCATTGCAATGAAATTAGCCTCCATTAATCTACCTTACATGCAGTGAGTGTTGATCTAGTAAAGTGCGTCAAGTGTGCATGGAAGTTAGTTACAGTGGTAGTAATATTTATAAAATGAGATATCATTACAGAATGTTATTCATCATTTCCTCTCCTCAGTGGAAAATTTCCCCAATTTCCATGCACATATCGAAAAACATTTTGTAGTTTCCAAGTTGAGGCAGGAGAAAATAGAATATGGAGGAATCTGGAGTGAATACAATCCACACAATGATGGAGTCCCAAGATGGATAGAATCCAAATGACCTTTCATGGAGCACATGGAAACGAAATACTGTGCCTGAAATGCATTGTGCATGCCAAAAGGACTCTCTTATGAAGTTACAAGCTCTAGGAATGATGATATGCATATAGACGTGAAAGTATTGGAGTGACATTGGATTCAGTGCATAGAATCTTTTTAAAAAATAAGAGCAAAGTTTAGAATAAGATTCATTTTGCAATTCGTTCTTTCATGTCTTTTGAACTTTTTTGTTTTCTCTAATTTCAGTGAAAGAGGTATTATTGGAAAACTTCCTAGAAGTAATATTACATTGAATTGGATTTGATTGGTAATCTGGCAGATGACATGCTGAATTGCAGAGACTTAATATGATTTAAAGACATTGAATCAAAGGAAAGGAAGATGGACTCATTAAACAATGAGATATTGCAATGCAAATGAAAGCTCTATCGAAGTCTTGAGTTATTTGCAAGAACATAACAATAATTGAGAAGAGATGCGAAGCCAAAACATGCTAATTCTTTGTTTGGAGTGAAAATTTCTATATAGATATTCCTTTTAGGAAATGAAAATTCCAACAGAATAAAATGAAATTTCTCATTCGAGAATCAATGTGACATTACTATTGATCTCCTGGTAAGTGTGGAGTACCTGCTGCCTTTCAGAGTGTTTTTCTGGGGCAAAATTTTACTAGCCAAAACACATGCAAACATTTCTGTCCTGTCCAATAATTTAAAACTATCAACTTTAATGGCCTCTATAAATATCTGAGTTTCTAACTCAATTTATAGGCCTCTTTGCTTATGTACTTTTACTGTAAGTAGGATTTTCTACATGATATAGTCTTGGCGATTACTGAGACGAAGCATACAGCAAAGCCAATAATAGAAAGTACACATAATGCATGATAACAAAAGATGAAAAGGAATTAGACTCCAAAACTGTTGTTATACACTCTTTCATTAAATAGATTAAATACTAATAGAATTATAAGGACAAGGGTGAGTGCTGGTCAGATAAGGCCAGACACATGCAAACTGCCCTAGAATTGGGCATGCAAAATGACCGCATTCAGTTTAACTTGCATGCAACTGGTGAGACTCACACACTATGGCCCAAATGTAAATGCAAGATAATGAATGAAAGTAATATTTACAAGAAAGAAGACACTTACAAGAGTGATTCTTTTAACATCCACTTTTGCTTAGAGAAAATCATTGTACTTTCTTTGAATAAGTTAGAAAGTCCTTTTAGCTGGCATGGTGATCAAGGAGATTATGTAATCTGGCAGAATATGGAGTGCATGCAGAAAATATTCTAAAATATTAAATGAGAGGACTTGGGAGACATGGGAACAATTCAGCTTGGAGACAGAGCTCTGTTGTTGATGCCTACAGGATCCCCATAAGATTTGAGATCAAGAAATTGATATCTGTATGGAAGATCTTCATATCGATCTATTATTTGAGTGGTGTGTGGGTTGGATCTAAGGTATAGAATATTGTCATATGTGGAGTCGTTGTTGAATTTGAAGCTGTTAAGTGCCTTTCCCATATAAGAATGGAACCTATGGAAGGCCGTGAAGTAGGAGAATGTGTCAATGTTAAAGTTGTGAAAAGTCCATCTTGGAGTTGTGAAGAAGCTCGCTAAGTATCAGAGTCTTATGTCAAATAGGAAGGGCATAGGAAAATAGTGACATATGTAGGTATGTTGTTTGTCTTTATGAAGAAAAGTGGACTTAAGTTCCACATGTTGTTGATGATCTTGTCGTATGGATGTAACCACTGAAGGAGGCTGCACAACAGAGTGAGTTGTTTATCAAAGCGTTGCTCAGAAGTGGAAATTGTTGCAGAAGACATCATCTGGAAAACAATATCTTCATAGTGGGTCTTGTGGCAAATCATCTGTGGGTTCCTTGATGCCTCATAGATATGGTAGCAAATGAGAATATTTAATCCTTATGATTGTAGCAAGAGAATATAGAGCCAAGCCATGTGTGCCCAAGAATTTTGAATTCCAGATGGTTGTTCCTTTTGTTTCATCACTAGGTTGAACATGCTCATCATTTTCTGCATATGTTGGAGTTGAAACTATTTTGTTGTTATTCATAATGGACTTTTTGTGCAAGGAGCTTGACTCACTTAGAGTTCTGATCCACTCTTGATAGATTTTTTATTTATTTTTAGACTGCAGGAATTGGTCAAGTATTCGTCCCCCTATAAACTGCAGTGCGCCTGGTAAACCTTTTTCACGTGACCGGTGACACTGGCGCGACACGCCCTCCAGTACCACGGGGATGGTGGGGAGACTAGACCTCGTGATCTCTTGCCTGCAAACTCTTGATAGATTTTTTGTGACTGCCAAAAAAAAATCCAATTTTTTAAAAAACAATTCAAAAAGAGAGGGAAAACAAGAGGTAGTTCTATTTAATGTTTTTGGAGTGATTTTTTCATCGATTGGGCCTTTATTTTTTAATTTTATATACAATTAAAAGAGGCTAAATGATGAGAAGAGTGCTCAAAAGGAAAAGTCATTGAAATAATCCTTGCGTTGAATTATCAACAATTTAGTTTGAGGCAATTCAATTCATCATCATGCCATGGACACACGTACAAAGCTGTGGGCTAGACAAGTTGTCTTCCATGCAATTAAAGCTGGCTTCCTTCGGGGTCTTCTTAATATCTATTAACGACAATTGAACATATTGAAGAATTTCCAATATTATTATGTTGCTTCTCTTTATATTAACCCTGGCAGAAAATTGCTTTTTCCTTCGAATGTTCTACAAAGACTACCATTTAGATTTTAGCATTGCATACCTTTTTGGATATGAATTATTAACTATCAACCACATCATTTCTTTCACATCTTTTCAGCAGCCTAATAAACTTTCAATTGCATTGAATGCATGACTACCTTGAAATTAACCACATTATGTCAATATCTTATTGGTGCATATGTTCAAGTAGTTACCAACCACCTTTTTAATTATAAAGCACATGAGCTCTAATTTGGGATATGACTTAAGAATGTTCATTGAACTATTTTCAAGGTTTGAATTCACTGTTATGAGAGTCAATTACCATGTCAAGCTTAACATTAAGGAGAAGAATTAATATATTATAACAAGACCCTTCATGGCCAACCAATATATATAGGACTAAAAGGTTTCATGCATAGTTCACAAACTCAGACTTAGAGAGTACTTGGCAAGCCCAAAATTTTTGACTCGGCAAAACCTCTACAACTTTAAAAATTCAAAAAATCCTAAGTTGCCGAATTGGAATCGGAATCAAGTATGTGGGTATGATATGCTGGTATGACAAATTTTTTGGGAGGGGTTGGGTATACGTTTTCACTTTTTCTTACTTGGTGTTTGGGTGGTTCTTCCTTGTATAGCTAATGGTGATAAAAACAACCCCCTAGTTGCCTTATAATTCTGCAACTTAGAAATGATGAGGTCTCTCACCTCAAGCTAATATGTCATCCTCACAATGCATGTGGATAGGCCCTCCATAACCTCCCCATTAGCATTTGTGAAGCTATTGAATAAGAAAAACTTGGGGTTGAAGTAGTAACCTGTTGCATGAATGGGTTGGTGGAGTTGATTGTTTCACCTTTGATCAACGATCTCCCAAATAGAGGCAATTCTATTTGCATTCCCCCTTAATAGTTTTGGATGGCCTCTTTGGCCCTATCCTGTAATGTCCGTATTTTGGCCATACGCTCTTCGTTTGGTTTTAGCCTATTTCCGGAAATCCATAGGCTACTCAGATGTGCGAATTTAGGGTTTCCACTTTCATTAAGTCTTGCTTCCAGCTCAGTTCTGCTTTCTATTGGTTTTGAGGTAAACTTACTATTTTTGGCAGTGGCTATTTTTAGTAAGTCTAATTTTGGCAGTGGCACCATCAGCAGTTCAACTCAAGTCATCTTGTTATCCATCAGTTTCAGTTTGGCTTTGGGTTTGGTTTTCTTCATGAGTTGAGTTTATACTTAATCAAATTTCATGTTTCTCAGTTGTACCCCACGTCTAGGAGTAATAACTTCATGTTGTTTTAAAAGAGGGGCCATTAAGGGGGTCAATTGTGCATTTAATGATTTATTAAATGCTTTATTGTTGCAAAGTGAAGTTGGACACCTAAAGGAGGTTGAGTGATATTTTATTATTTCAAAAAGTAAAAAGCAAAAAGGTGGCGTCCCTTTTGGAAGTTGAAGTGATTCAACTTCTTGGAATTTGAAGAGTTCTTGTTGCTTCATTTGCCAACTAAAGCTTATATATTGCTGCTGTTTGAAGAGCTGATTATCCAATGTTTATGCTAATGTTATGCTGTCAAAATGACAACTTGTTTAATACTTCGAGGGATGCTTACCTCCTAGTTCCAATCCAATTTCGTGTTTGAAAGACAACACCTAGTTGGTCTTTTTGCTGCTTCTCAATCAGACTAGCAGATTGTGCTTCAAAGTTGGTGAATTTTGGTGAGAATTTCAGTTTTAATGTTGCTGGTGTATACACAGCTGAAGGTGTTTTTCATTTACAGCTTTTGATGTGAATTTATTTTGGTTATGGGTATTTGATCCTTGCAATTCTATGCTAATGGCGACCATATTTGGAGAATTTCAGAATTTAATTCCAAGTATTTGATTTTTAGCAAGAGAAATCGCCCCTCTTGAGGGTCGTACCATCTTGAGAGTGCTTTGGGATTCGTGCAAAATAATATCTTGAGTTTTGATGCAGTTTTGTGGTTTGAGTTTGGGTGCCTATCCTCCAAAGAGACTTTGCATTTCGTTTCATTCAATTCAGAGGTATATTGAAAGAGTTATGAGCATTTCATTGTTTTACAGGTTGCTGGTTTAAAGTTTCAGTTTGCTGGTTTTTATTATCAGACTTCAACAAGTTCAGAATTTGGCTTCAATTTCAGTCTTTGAGAGTTATATAAACTAGCTAAATTCATCCTTCACATATTTGCATTCATTCTTCTATTGTAACACTTGTAATTTGCAGTTTTTCTTAATTGTAAGGTTGAGAATTAGTAGTACTAATCCAACCATTTATTTACTGCATTTACTTGTGATCTTTAATGCAAATATCATAACCCCTGGATGGTTTACCGCTAGTGTGGAGGAATTTGATTTGTATTTGTTTTCTATCACCCACTGTTTAGTGGATGCCCGCCGCAGCGGAGGAATTAGTTTGGATTATGTTGTTTTCTTCCCCCCACTGTTTAAGTGGTTGAGCGGATTTCTTCATGGCTGGTTATCCGCCTATTTGTTTTAGTTTTCAATTAATAACTCCGTCATATGTTAGCATCTCGCCCTCAGTGGGATCTTGAGTGCACATTCTTGACGTTGAGTTTGTTTCATTTCAAGTACTGTTCTTTAATTTCTCCGCCATATGACAACACCTATCCTTCCTTGGGATTGAGTGTGCATTCTTGGCGTTGAGTTCTTTCAAGCTTGGATTTCAGTTTTGATGCTAATGCTAATCCATTGGCGTAGTGTTGGCTTGTGTTATGATAATTCAAGAAAAAAAAATTGGTTGGCATATTTCATATCCATGGCCTCATAAATATATCCCATTGAATTTTTCTCCCCATCTACGAAGCGCAAAACCCTCACAAGTGGCTTTGTTACCTACAAAGTACAAAGTAGAAGCAAATATAAGTTACAAATTACAATGAAACCAAATACTTTTAAATTTTAAAAATAAAGGATTCAATTTGAAAATTAAATTAAGTTTGAAGTTACCTTGACAATCTCTATAGTTCTAGTCACAAAAATATCATCAAAACTATTTTTGTGATCCTTTCTCCATCAACTTTCTTTGAATAAGTTGAATTTACCCATGGTTGACTCACAAACATCTGCTTCAAGGGAGTTAATAAATTAGAAATACTTTGCAATGTTCAAAAATTAGTTGCAAACCTTGTAGCACCCAATCGCACAAGCTCTTTCCCCTGGTTGTTATCTCTCATCAATTGAAGAACCCATGGGTGATTATAAATATATGCTTCTTCTACAATCAGTCTCACTCAATCAATTTTGCTTGTGTCCTCCAAAAGAAGGTCAACGCAATGAGTTGCACAAGGGGTCCAAAAAAGTGTTGGATGGTTCTCTTGAAGCAATCTTCCAACTGTTATATATGCCATTGCATTGTTAGTAACAACTTAAACAATTTTCTATGCCCACCTCTTAAACAACTTCCTCCAACATCAAGCTCAAATTTCCTGCATTTTTTATATTGTTTGAGGCATCAATTGACTCAAAAAAAATAACTCACCATTTGAAACTACTAAGAAATTGAGGGTGTGGTTCCTTCCATCTGTACACCTATCTGAAAGAATTGTGCATCCAAGCTTTTGCCATTGCTTCTTTTGATGTTCCACAATTTGTTGTACATCTCTAATAGCATCTTGGAGCAACCTACCACTTAAATCTTTTGGAGAGGGCACTTTGCACCTTTTCCCTGCAACTATCAATTCTATCACTAAACATTCGCAATATGGACTCCTTGCCACATTGAAGGAAAGGTTGTTCTAATACCAAAAATTTGCACTAGCCGTATTTGTGCCTTTGTGCACCTCCCTGTGACTTCCAATGAAGGTTGTGCTCTTAGTACATTTCTAGGCACAAAAAACCCCTGCACTTGAACTTTGCTCAAATTGGATGAGGATAATGGGCCATGTATATGTGGACTGCAACTAGAGCCCACAATGCCTTGCATATCCACATCAGATTCTCTTGACAAATTAGGAGCAACGGCTTCTTGTATGGCTGCTTGTGCCTTTTCCCTCTCCAATTTCTTTTCATTTAGTGCTGCTAGAAGGGCCATCTTCGTTCATTTCACCTCTTCCGGGGCTGCTTCACATGGCTTGGCATCATGGCAAGGAATGCTTGCGAGATGGTATTTGAGGCGATTGATGCCTTCACTAAGCTTTTTCTTGCACGAGGTACAAATCGTGGACCCTTGTACTAATCCCATTTTGCCATATTTCCAAGTGGGGTCACAACTTCCAAGGAGTCTCCTTCCAACGAGGTGACTTCCATAGTCATTTTGAACCCAAATCCAATTCTGAAACAATTTGTATCTAGGTATGCAGGGTTATTCTGCTGATTCAGTAACATAGTTTATATATTCAAAAATGTTGTTTCCTGAAACTCATACTTATTTGATTGATGTATATTTGTGTATGTGATCAAATTAGCTTCTAATTGATAAGCTTATTATGCCTTTAAAGATGATTTATTGATGGGTGTATTGTAAAAGCTTTAAATCCTTAAAAAATCTCTATATTTAATGGCTTTTCAATTTGCCAAGCCTTCGCTAAGTTTGGATTGGAGTCAAAAATCAACTTGCTGAATCCAAATCTTGTAGCTATGGTCAATACTTGATTCAGAAGCACATCCATGAGTTGCAAGTGATCAGTATTTGCCTGTAAACAGGGGACTAGCTTGATCAAGGGTTCTATTTCCTCTTCTTTTCCTTTAAGAGGTGCATCACATTGAAGTCCCTTTGAAGGAATCAAAGCATCTCCAAATGCAGATATGTAATCTGGACAATCTATTTTCTTTGATCTGCCTTATGCTATAGAGAGATTGAAAAGGTCTCAGGTGGTGTTTCAGGGATTGGTGCATTGTCTCTTCCCAGTGGCTTGACCAGTGGACATCTGGCCCTCTGGGTCCAAACCCAGCCAGTTTGCACGTCTTCTTGGCTGCTTGAGTGCATGTTCTAGTGTTTAGACGAGGCAACAAGTTTTTTATTCACTGAAATTGGTTGCTTATCGAGAGCTTGTTTTGCTGTGCTGCTTGTGGTTTAGGAAATTGTTCTCTTCTAATGCGATGAACACTTAGGATTTACTTGATTGCATCAACCCTATTTTGAACAGATTGGTGGCAATGCCCGAGGATTGTTGACCATTCTTCTTGTGTGTTTTAACAGCTGATGATTCCCTGCTGATTGTCTTTTATCTCTTGTTGATTCCGTACCAGTAGCATGTGATTTTCCCAGTGTTTATCTGAGTTTCATGGACAGGGGGATGGGCCTCAGGCATGACAAATACTTTCCAGATTTTGTGGACAGTTATTATTGCATATGAAAATTAATATTTAAAAAATTAATTACAAAAAATAGTAAAAGAAGTTGCAATTTATCAGTTGTATAAACACTATGAGTAAAATAAACTGAAATTCATATGAAGTACTGCTGTATGGCATTTTGCATCAAAGACAGTGAATCTTAATATGGTTTTGCCTTTGGGTTGGTGAAGGAAGGTATAACAACCACCTCCTTCTATAAATAATTTACTTGGTTTTATTTACCATACAGTAATAAATTAACTTCATAAGAAAAATGGGATGGACTATTTTTTTTCTTTTCAATAACTGAAAATGCAACTGCATAACTGAATATATAAACATTTCATAACAACGTACTTTGCTTTTTGAACTGAAAAGGGTAATCCACTTTTTCCTTTTACTTTTCAACATGAAAGATTGCATATGAATAAGATTTAACATTAACTTTCAAGGAATAAGGTCAGAGATCCCATATCTGGATACTTTCTTCTTCCAACACTCAACATGTCATCTGCAAGAGGGAGAGTATCACCTAGGTGCTTTACCTTCAATCGTAGATCGGCGGTCCCCTGCACACCTTCCTAACTGGAAGTGGCCCTTAGTTTTTGCCATCTGAGTTCTAGTGTTGTGCCCTATTTAACCAATACCGTCAAACAACTATGGATACCTTCCAACTATGTATGACAACTTTGATTAGTTAAGCAAATCTGGGACACAGTGAATCGACAAGTTCATGTAGAGACTACTATACTCACTTTGGCCAAAGTATTTGAACTAAGTTCAACCACTACTTATGAGTGGAGTCATTTGTTCACACACCTCTACTCAACTTGGAGAACCATATTTGACCTAAGTTGACTCAAATTAACTATTCGACCAATGGTTAATCAAATGGAAACCTTTTACTTAACGCACATTGACTCTCTAGTCAAAACTCAACTAAGTTGATTAATTATTATTAGCTTTGAATTTCCCGAGTTACATTGCATAACTACTTGGGTCTTGGCAACTGCCACAAGTTCGAAGCTCACCAAACTCACTACTCTCGAAATTAGACCTTTGGTAAACTTGACAACAAAAGAGGATAATTTGACCTATTTGGTCATAATATAGTATAAAGACATCATATACAAAATACCCCATTTGGGTGTTTTCCATTAAAGTACATAACTCATTTTATGGTTTAGTCTCTCTAGACAATTTATGAGGTCTAGCTTTTCAAAGATGCCATTTTAAATGACAAAGTCTTTCAACAAGAAGTCTGATATAGAATACAAAGAATAACTACATATTACACTGGTTAGGCATCTTTATTCAAGAACTAGCACTTTACCGTGCTTTAGACTTTTCTACCAATTCTTTGGTTCTTAGCCATATAAGCTTTGGTTCAATAACAACCAAGAAAACGTGGGTCAACTTTTGTTCATCATAGGTTATTTTAATGCACTACATTCACAAATTATTCTACCCAAAAGCTTTCCAACTGGAAAGAAGAGAAACAATTTTCTTTCAAGAAAAGACATTAAAAGACTTCTCGTAAATTACATGACAGATTTCAAGTTCCTGTCACAGCTATTTCTATGTAAAAGAGGGTTTTTGAGTAAAAATATTCCCAAACTGACTTAAAGAACTAGTTCTTTCCAATAACCCAAAGAGATAAACTATCTCAGCAAGGAAGATTTAAAACAAGAAATGATACTTGCATAAGAAGGATTACAGTCAATACTACCTCAATACTGGTTTTAATACTATTTCCATTAGAAAGAAAAAGAAGAGATTACTTGCCTTTCAGCTGTTTATCTGAAATATTTGGTTTGCAAAAGCTAGCTCTCAGCCAACATCCTGTAGAGTATTAGACAACAGCTCTTCCCCCTTCCGAAATGAGCAAGATTTGGAAATATTAATGTTCTCAAAGCTAACTTTTCTCTCTGGACTAACTTCCACGGGGAATAACGACTACAGTTTTGCTCCCTTGCTCTTAATCAAAACTTGATAAGAGTCCTTCCCACTTCACGACTTGACAAGCTTTTTACTTCAACACATAATTAACTTCCCACCCTACAAAGCTTGCTGTTTCTGCTCTTATGTTGTAGCAGATAATGTGATAATAGACTCCTCTATTCTCCTTGCAGAATTATCTTAGTTTTCCTTTCTTGCATTCAGCAGAAGGAATGAATGATAATGGATAGTGAATTATAATGCCCATCGAAATCCTCCTAAAAGGTTTTTACTCTACTCGATAACTAACTTTTTCCCTTACTTGGCGTAAGCTCTCCATTTTAGATTCTTGATAATGCTAAGATAACTGTTTTCTAAATCAGTTAAGCACTTCAAAGAAGAACTACCTTGGTCACTAATCATGCCACGACCCAAACAATAGTGAAAATCCATTTTCAAAATGGTTGAGGCGGTTATGAATGCAAGATAGAAGCTGCATTTGCCACGATGAAAGGGTAGTTTTGGAGCAGATCTGAAATTAGTTACTAAACCAATCTCCACGTAGACATTGCCACGTTTGGTTGGCAGTTTGAAAAATGCAAGAAAACTCTCACATGTCGCCACCTTAGTGGCTGTACTCACACAACCCGTTGCTATAAGGCTGGCGTGAAACTTCAACATATACCATGTTTCATTTGACTAATATGCTTCCCATTAAATTGGGTCGAGCCAATATTCCCAATACCGTGGCCTAATCAGCCACTTAATACATTTATAATGCAATTACAATACATTCAAAGTATTAAAACATTTATGCCGCAAAGTGTTGTTGATAATATACAAAATTGGCAATGGATATACCATGCCACCATATATGGGCGTTATTGCCAATTAACCAAGAGTGATAAAATAACCAGTATCAACTATCACTCATCATGCTTCCATTAGCATGTGCATATTTAAATATTTCCAACATAAAATAACTAAGTTACTGGGTTCACCCCTGGGAAGCCTAGGTTTGATACGAGTACGAAATTCGGGTCCAGTTCGTCAAAATTCGTTGTGGGTTCGGAAAAATGCCTATGGGTTTGGCCAGGGTTCGGACCCATGACTGTGGGTCCAACTAGGGTTTGAATTTTTCGAACCTGGGCAAAATTTCGTGCCCAGGCGGACTTTCAAATGCATTTTTGCATTTTTTAATTATTTTTTTGACTCTTTGTTGATTTTTAAAGAGTTTTTTATTCCTTCTAACCCTAATATGTGCCTCTAACACATGAAATAGGTAAAGTGATACTCATTTACCAATTTGTGAAAGAAAAAAAACGATTTTTTGCCTCCATTGCTGAAGTTTCTCTTTTGCTTGCAGAAGCTTGAATAGACTTGAAGGTTGATCGTAGATTGTTTGAAGTTGGTTGTTGTGCTATTCCTAAGCACTTGCAAGTGCCTGTTCGTTGCCAAGAAGATCATAGAGCAAGATTTCTTCAAAAGAGGTAGGTTTTTTGATAATTTTTTTTACATTTTTTTTTTAACAAATGTACAACTCTTTTGTTTTGTTTTGTTTTACTTTTCATTCCTCTAAATGTCTATAACACATGCTCAATTTTTTCATTTTTTTGAAATTAATTAAGTCTTTTAGTTTCAAATTCAATGAATCAATACCAAAATTTCAATATGTTGTGCCTTAGGTATTCCGTATTACAATGGCAACCGGTACCTCCTCAGGCTCAATCCAATCTCGTTTCAAAACAAACCCAAACTCTCCCCTTTGGAAATATGTAGAAATGGTTCAACAACTTCTAGGTGGTGGAGGATATGTTTGGATTTGTAGTCATTGCCATGTTCAATATTCGAGCTCATATAATCGAGTGAAAGGGCACTTGTGCGGGATCCTTGAAACAAGCATCAAAAATTGTCCAAGTGAAAACAACAAAGGCATTCCAAAAGATATAGTGTTGAAATATATTGCTAAGCAAGAATAGGCAGACCAAAAAGTAGCCAGTGGTAAAACAAGCCATCCTTTGAAGAAAGGATCTCAATCCATGAAACCCCCCACACCGCCTTCTTATTTTCCACCTACAGAAAGCCATCCATTTATGGACATCCCTCAAGAGCAAACAATGCCCTCTTCAAATAAAAGATCTAAGGGACCATTGGAAGCTTCATTTCAGAATGAGGCAAGAGAGATTGCTGATCAAGACATAGCAAGATGTGTCTATGCCAATGGATTGGCATTCAATGTTGTTCATTCACCATATTGGCAAAAAATGGTGAAATCTATTAATGAGGCTCCAAAGGGGTATAAGGGCCCAGGTTTTGAGAAGGTGCGTTGCACCTTATTGGAGAAAGAGGTGAAACATGTAGCAGACTCTTTGAAGCCCATAAGGGATTTGTGGATCGAAACAGGGGTGACCATTGTTTTGATGGATGGAAAGATGCAAAAAATCGCCCATTGATCAATGTTATTGTCGTGTCCCCTAAAGGGGCAATGTTTTTGAGAGCAGTGGATTGTGAAGGGCAGGTGAAGATGGTCCATTTATTGCTAACATCCTTTGCCAAGCTATTGAAGAAGTGGGCCATCAAAATGTTGTGCAAGTTGTAACCGACAATGCCAAAAATTGTAGGGCTGCTGGGTTATTGGTTGAGAAGTATCCACACATTTTTTGGACACCTTGTGCTATCCACTCCCTCAATCTAATGCTACAAAAAATTGGATCCAAAATTGAGTGGATCAAACAGGTGTATGCTAGGGCGAAGACATCCAAATGTTTGTCACCAACCACCATATGACACAAGGAATATTTAGACAATTCTCAAAATTGGAGTTGTTGAAAGGTAAGTTAATTCTCAATATTTTTAAATTTTTGAATTTTCTTTTAATTTTAAATTTTGATTTTGTAAATTTAAATTATATTTTAATTTTAATTTTGATTTTCAAACAGGTTGCCGAGACCTGTTTTGCCTCCAACACAATTGTGTTGAGACGACTTATAAAGGCTCGTGAGGCACTCTGTGCCATGGTAATCAGCCCTAATTGGGCCGTATGGAGGCAATCTAGCAATGAAAGGGAAAATAGGGTCAAGCAAAGGATCCTAGATGATAGTTGGTGGGATCGTGTTGAGTATCTCGTCAGTTTCATTAAGCCCTATTGAGCATGATCCGTTACACTGACATGCATAGACCTTGTTTGGGCGAAGTATATGATGGTATTGACTCAATGATTGAGAAGATGAAATCCATCATCAATGCAAAAGAGGAAGATCCTGAAGAAAAGTTCTTCAAAGAGCTACAGGAAATCATGGTTGATAGATGGAACAAAATGACCACTCCATTGCATCTTCTCGCTTTTGCATTGAGTCACAAATATTATAGTCCTGAGATACTTTCTGCTTCATCAAGAGTTGCTCCATATAGGGATGTTGAAGTGGCTCAAGGGTTCAAGGTAGCACTTCGTAGACTCTTCACTGATCGTGACCAACGTGATCGAGTGAGGGTTGAGTTCATGGCTTTTGCATGCTTTGGCAGTGTTGATCAAAATCTTGATGCTCTTCGAGATAAGGTCAGGGTGGATGCTCATAGTTGGTGGTACTTCCACGGGCAAGAATACATGCACCTCCAACCTATTGCAATAAATTTTTTATCCCAAGTAAGTTTTATATTTTGTAATTTTAATTTTAATTTATATTAATTAATAATTTTGTTTAGCTAAATTTTGTAACTCATAACTATTTAATTTGGTCTTAATAGGTTGCTAGTTCATCCTCTTCTAAGAGGAATTGGAGAACATACTCCTTCACTCACTCAATAAAACACAATAGGCTACATTCAAAAAGGGCAGAGGACTTGGTGTATGTGCATTCAAACTTGCGTCTCCTTACACACAAGCATAGTTCCTACAAAGAAGGAGACATAGAGGTGGGATTTTGAGCCAGAGGAGCTTGACTTGGATGCTTCCACAAGTCACTTAGCTGCACTTGATATTGATGATGACTATCATCTTGAAGCAGCTACTGAGCATGAGAGTGTTAGTGTCAGTGCTAGTGGCAGTGCTTGTGCGAGTGCCACTAATGCTATTTGTGGTTCTACACAAAATATAGCATCTAATGATGCTAATGATGCTGCTTTTTTTGATGACCCATATGATTTAGATTGATCAATGATCAATAATTATTAATGGCTGATTGTAAACACTTGACATTTTTATGTTTGAAGTTTGAACTTTAATTTATAATTCTCTATCATGACATTTGAGTATAAAGTGGTGATGTATTTTTGCTATGTTATTTGACTATTAATATGGTGGTGTATTCTGAACTTAATTACTGCTGCAAATATGTATATATTTCTGATTTTTATATGTTTTTGTATTACTGAACCCAAAACGAACCCAACCCCAAATTTTTTTTTCCCGAACTGGCGAACCGGGTTCTCGAACCCGAACCCGAACCCAAAACCGAACCGGTAACTTAGTAAAATAACAAAGTATAATATATATAACACACACACACACACACATATATATACATATGCATTATTCTATTGCCCATAATTATACGTATATACGTATATATATACACACATGTGGACATATATATACTTACACTGATGTATACCCATCGTATGCATATGTAGGTATATATCCGTATGAGCATACATATAGTGCCATATATATATATATTTGTACATACGTATCTTTATATAATATACAAGAAAATGGATACCAATTACCCCAATTGATTTGCAACCCAAAATAAGCGAGAAGAACAAGGCTAAACAGCGACTGGGTTAACTTACCTTCAAGATGTTACTGACAACCCTAGTCACACATTGGTTAAACGGAGTCAAACACTTGACCTACGTAGTGTAAAGAAAGCTTAGATGACATTGCTAGTAAGCCCTTAACTTTACCCTTCTCTTGGGTGATACTCTCCCTCTCCCTCTGCAGGATGTTAGAAAATGATCCTACAATTCCACTCAAGAAACAACTGGGTAGTTAGCCATTAACGTTTACATCATAGTCATATCGTTACATATTCATCAGTAATTCATTTAAATGCAGGAATATCGCATCGCATTGCATTATAATCATATCGTTACATATTCATTAGTAATTCATTTAAATGCAGAAACATCACTTCGCATAAATTCATCATTGCATTTTTCTTCCAAAATTTCATAGTCACATATTTCATCATTGCATTTACCATAGAGTGAAAGTAGTTTTGGTAATCAAAGGCGGGGTGTAATAGAAGGGGTTATCTCCTCATTTTCATTTGTATCTATCATCCTGAAGGGTGGTGTAAGCAGGTGGTATGGCATTCTTCATTCTTGACTTCTTCTTGCCTTTGCTCTTGAGTAAGTGCATGCCTTGGTTCTGGGGATGGGTCCTTAGGGACACTATTGAGGAAGGGGAAGAAATGGTCCTTACTTCTAACTAATTTGAGGTAGGGTATTGGGACCTAAAATGTTGCAGAAAATTTACTAGATACCATATTTTGCTTCTTTTCAATCCTTAGTACTACCATTCTATTATTTTCCATCACTAGGAAATTACCAAGCAGATTTTTTTTTTCTTAACCAGTTACATGAATTCATATTATGGAAAGAAGCATATTATCTTAATGTAATTCGCAATTCTGCCTCAACAATACACAATTTTTATTGATATGTAAAATATAGTGGATTCTTTGGAATTCGAGGTAATTATCAATCTGTTTGATATTTATTCATGGTGCTTCTATAGATTATTGCAAGCATTGTTTTTTCCATTGCAAGTGACATTTTGATTTGACAAGCCATCTCTGATACTTGTAAGCTTCTCTTTTGTCTCATGAATGTGAAACCTGTTTAAGCTCTGCATTCAATGATGAATTGATTATCTTACAGAACTATTTAGTTGGTTTAAACAAACATATATTGAGAAACATTGTTTTGAAATAATAGGGAACATATCAGAATTGATAGGATGTCCTCAGATTAATTTTGCTTTGTATTGAAGTTGTGAAGCTTTTTGTTTGTTTTTGTGGTACATAGATTGCTCCCTTGGTTTGAGCTTCCATATCTTTTATGGTTGGAAAATTACAGGCTTGTGCATCGCATGTTAGAGCAAGACTCGATCTTAGAGCAGGTACAGTCCTGGAGGCAATGCTAGAGGCAACAATGATCTCAGAATCCTCTGCAAAACAAAAAATATCAGGTGGTTACAAGCATAATATATTTTTTCTGAAATATGTTTTCCAGATGATATATATTTCTATGCAAAGGTAAGATGCTACTAATCTGACCATTTAGAACTTCAGATGTTAGACATCTGAAATTTTTGTTTTCACATACTTTTATAGTAGACATCTTAAGTGAGACAAATAAGCCAAGATAAAGGAAAAAATAAGCAAAATGATGTCCTTTCTATCTATTTTCAAATTAAGAATACAATTTTTGCACCAACCTCATTTTTTGCCCATTTTTTCAGTTGTTTATTATATATTTCTTATTCAGTGAGTGCATATATGTTTCAAATACTTTATATACTTTGTTTGCCATTAAATTCTCCACTTTTGCTCTTATTTCTTCTTGTTTGAATATTCATCAGTTTACTGTATTTTCTATTCCATCATATCTTAAGCGATATGTTCTCTCCACTTTAGGTGCACCCATTTTCAAACTGTTGCTTGTAATACCTTGCACCATAAATTTTATTTTCCTTTCTAGGAATAGCGATATTACATTTGAAGACAATTCTGTGGCTCACTGAATGGTGATGGCTGTTTTATTTGTACTAATAATAAAACAGACAGCATTCATTTTTCTATTATTATTGTTTCCCTTCTATTTTTAAAGATATTGGGTTCATAGTCATACAAGCTTAAATGTTGTCTTGGCTTTATGCCAGTTGTATTTTCCTTGGTATTTTAAAAAGATGTGTAAAGTTTTTTAAAAAATAATCTTTTGGATGGGCAGAAATTTAACCGGATTAGTTCCAAATGTGAGATCATTCACATCACAAACAGTGGGATAATCACACTCATCAGTCAGAGTCTCAAGTGAATTCACATAAACTGAATTGTTTTTATCATCTTCTGTAGAGTCTTTAGCCTGAAAATCATACTTTGAAAAGGCAAAAGAATGCTATTTCAAACATAATGACATGGGAATTCCAAGGTATTTACTGGGAAGAGAGTCAATTTGAAATTCTAAAGTTCTGCCACTTGTTGCTGCCTGTGGGAGAAGTATGATGGAGCAAAATTTGGATTTATCTTTGTTCATTGCCTGGCCTGAATCCTACTTGTAAGAGTTTAGGGATTTTTCTTATCCACTGGCCTCCTGAAAAGTTTTTTGTCATACCCAATTTGTATATGAGTTGAGGGGTTGGACACTGGAAAGGGTTTATGTTCCATGCTTTCACCCAATATTTCATTAGTGATCTACCCAAAACTTCAGTAATAATTCTACGAATTATTAATGAAGATTTGAGAAGCTCAATAGATACCCATGAATCTAGCATATAGTTAGTTGAAGAAATGATATAAAAAGGCATGAAAATGTGTTTTCATGCATAATTAGTTTAGGAGGAGCTACATTTTCATGATTGTCATACTGAAGGGACAAAGCAGCAATTACATGCACTGAATTCATTTTTGAAACAAGGAAAACATGTTGTTTGTGTATGGAAAAATTGTTGCATAAATGCTTTGGATTCAAATTGGAAACAAAGAAAATATGTTGGCCGTATGGACAAAGGAAAGGACTAGGAGAAGACAAAAATATAAGAATAAACACATAAAAAATGGTGATTAAAGAGCAATATGTATTACAAGAATATGGGTGGAAAAATAAAAATGAGAGGACAACGAATATAGAGGTAGAGAATGTAATGTCCCTTGTCTTGCTTTGCCCTAGAATTTGCTTGTTGATTAGGTTTAGGGTTTCTTCTTTCAAGGGAATGTTCTCTCTAATGAAATAATCCTGGATTGAAATCTGCATTCACCATATTAACAACATTTCCACATACACATATATCTGTTAGCATTAATATCTAGATATCCAAAATATAAACATAATCACAAATGCAATAATTGTTGTACCCCAAAATTAAAATTTTTGTTACACTTAGATATTTTGAAGAAATGAGTAAAAGTCTTGTCAAATCAGTCAAAAAGGTCAAAATTTGGGTGTGCAGGTCTTGCATGAGGGGTTAAAATGCTAAATTTTCAAAATCTGACGATCTGGGTCTGCTAAGAGCAGCTTAATCTACAAAACCCAGATCTCAGTTTTTCATCCCTAAATTTTAGGAAAACTGCTATTTTTAGAAATTTTCTAAAATTAGTAACGTTTTCTGGGTTTTTCTGGGTTTCTCTCGAAACGGATACTGGCAAAATTTTCTAAAAATAGAAAGTTGGTCCAACAGGGTTCAAACTGATTTTGATTGGCTCAAAATGCGTCCATATCAGGCTGGTGCAGTCAGAATCTTAAAATAATTAGTTTTTCCCTACTGGGTCTATTCTGCTTTTCAGAAGCATATCTGGAGCTCCGAGGTCATCAATGGAGGTCATTCGGCTGCCAAGCATCAGTTTCAGCATTCAAACTTCCAGCAGAGGGTGAAAAGATGAACATGCACGAGGAACGAGGAAGAAAGTTGAAAAGTCATGAAAATTTTCTAACACTGCTGAGTTTGGGCGCCCCTGCTGAAGTAAGGCGCCCACCTTTTTGGGACATTATATGATAAAATTAGGGTTTCAAGCCTCCAGTCAAATTTGTTCAGTTCTCTGTCAACTTCGCAGCGAATCCAACAGTGCGGTTATCTGATCATTTAGTCATTCGGAATTCAGCGTCAAACAGGGGTATCCAAACTGAAGTCAACAGAGTGAAGGATTTGAAAAATACAAAATTTGACTAAGTGTTGGCAAAGTGGGCACCCCCAGTGAAGAAGGGCGCCCAAGTTTTCAAGGGGCTAAATGAATGAATTTGCAGATGAGTGACTAACGTAATCTCTTCGCAGTTGATCCGGCTTTCAAACGAGACATCCAGCACGTCAATCAGAGTTCGTAGTCACCAGATACGAGGAGCTGAACAGGGGGACCGACAAAGGCTGAGAACCAAAATTCAGAAGCAAACACAAAAATCAAAAAAATAAATCTAAGTCTGGGTAAAGTGGGCGCCCCTAGTCAAGAAGGGCGCCCAAACTTTTGGAAGCCTTAAACTCACTTTTGGGCAAAGTTCATTCCAGAAGACCCCTCTTCATTCTTCGTCAGCTTCGCGATGAGTATAATATCCAGTCAATCCGACGCCCGGAGCTCCAGATCTGACAAGATTTTCTGCAGAAGAGGATTTAATGAAGAAATTTGAAGATCTGAAAAATGGCTACCTCTGGGGGAAATGGGCGCCCCTGGAAGGAAAAGGCTCTCATGAATTCGGAGGTCAAGATAAAGTCGTTCGCCAGAGATGCCTCCAGGACTTCTTTCTCAGTTTCAGGCAGGCTCCGCCGTGAACCATTCAGCTCGCCTGTCGGGTTAATCTGTCAACAGGAAATCAGAGGCGAAGTAGCATTTCAAAATGGAGGAAAGTTGAAAATGTTAAAATTTTGACTAACACTGGAGGAAGTGGGCGCCCTTGTTGAAGAAAGGCGCCCAAATTCTCATGCCTTAGAGAATTTTTGAAGTTTTCAAAAGTTTCAAAATTGCCAAGCAAGGAGAATGGCGTCCAAGTTCAAAGAGACTGACTTTAGGGTTTTGAAAATAAAAGCAAAGAAAGCAAAACCTAATCCAAAGCCCTAAAGTCTATTTAACATCATTCTTTCATGTATTTTTCATTATTTTTGCAGGTAGCATCCAGAGGAGAAAGTTGGAGCAGCAAGTTTGAAGATTTTTGGTGATTCAAGAATCCATCCTTGCTGGTTTTACATCAGATTTTTCAAACCAGCAAGCATAAACCCTTGCTTTTTCAAGCTTTTTGTTCCAGAAGATCAAATTTTTCAAGCAGAAGGCCAAGGCTTTCCTTTTTTCAGTCATCTGGGTCTTTTTGCCTTAATCTTCTGAAGAATTTTTCAAGAACTTCATCGAGTTGCAGCAAGTGCTTTTATTTTGCATGTCAGTGAAAACCTTAGTGCATTCAAATTTCAACCATCTGGGTCCTTTCCAATCAGTCTTCTGAAGAAAACCCATATCGCAGCTTTTTTCAAGAAAGTTCAAAATCTAGGGTTGGCTGCTTTTTCGATCAAAAGCGTCGAGGTTTTGCAAATCAATCAAGGTCCATTTCTTACCTTGTTAGACAAAACCGGATGCGACTTTTGGGGAAAAATTGAAGAAATTAGGGTTTGCTGCTTTTCACCTTAAAATTCAAAATTTTCAAAAGCCGGACCGATCACGGGTTGTCTTGCATCCCGATATTAGAACGAGCATATCTCGAAGAAAAATTTCTCATAAATTTGTCGCGTTGGAGGCATAAAATCAGCATTCTAAAATAGAAATTGCTCAAAACTTGTCCCGGGACTAGAAGGTTCTGATCATTCTTCGAGTTTTCGAAATACCGTTACCTCCTAATGTTTTCAAGTCCGAATCAGCTCTCTTTCACAATTATATCAAAACAGCTGAGACAGACTTGCATCATGTCAAGCCGGTGTTCGATCTACATGCCTTGGAGAGAGCAGGCAACACTTCAATCAAGAACCTTGGACATTCTGGACTCCTGCGCTTGTGACATCAATTCCTACTATATCGATTCGAGCCTTTAGTTCCGTAATGTCGCTTGCATTAAGCATTACAACTTGACTCTTTTGGAGATCCGGTCGTGGGGCCGGTAGATTGATTTGCAGTCTAAAGCCTGATATGGTCGAAAGGTGTTTTTCCATTCCCCCGTGGCCTAAAAGCGTAACTCTTTCAAGGGATGAATGCGAAAGGATGTGGAATATGCATAAAGATAAATATAGCAAGAAGATTGCACAGAGATGGATGAAAGAAAAACATAAAACATTGCCCAAGAATGTCGGGCGAGGGGAGTTCAAGGACGAGGCTGCCATCATCATCACTTTGCTCAACAGGGTCACTGGCTTAGAAGATGCCACCAAGTTCCAACCTTGGATGTTTTACGCCATACCTCACATCATGAAGAAGACCGAATTCTATGATTGGCCTACTTTGATTAGTGATTGCCTACATCAACAAATAACATAATACTTCCAATTTCATGTATTCCACATGGTGTCATACCTAGTCTACCTGGTGGCCTATCAAGGTCAATTCAGGGGGTTGAATACTGAGGGATCATTGAGCGTACAACACATATATAACTATTATCCCCAGTTGGAATTCACAAAGTCGTTGCACCACTACAAAAGGGTGAACGAGGCATTCTTGATGTACACAGTGCAGGACTTAGACAATGAATTGCACGTCCGCATCTCTTCAGTTGCCAGGGCAGCAATGGCGGAGTGGGTGGATTGGTTTATACAGTTTCCTACCTTTACCTATCTCAGGGTCTATGGTTATTCAGGTGCCCCGCTCATGTTGCCAAGGTATCCGTCAGATGAGGTCATCTTCATGGAATTCTTGAGGCAGGCTCACGGTGTCCACATAGTCTTGAGGAATAGAAAGAAACCCTCTCTTCACTTTCCATTAGGGTTGGGTATTTATACATGCAGGACTGCTGCAGATGCCAGGACAATTGGAGAAGAGTTAGATAAATTCGGCCTCAAATCTTACAGCGAGAGACGATCATTTGATCCTCATGGTGTCTACGCTGGCCGATTGGAGAAGAACTATAATCACATAGCCGCACTTGAAGATTTTTGGGCTAATTGTGCAGATGAGTTTGAAGTGCGAAGGCGTAGTTACAGTAGGTTAACTCTCCATCAGATGAAAGATTGCTTAAATGAAGATATAGAAGGGCTCTCTGATGATGACGAAGATGTGCTTCTCCCGATGTACACTCATAAACGAATCGAGGATCAGCCCTTACCACAAGTTAATTGGGCAAACAAGGAATCTCTTTCAGTCGAAGACAGAACAAGACAAGTCATTGAGCATAGTAAGGTTTTCTTAGTGCGTAAAAGGAAGAACTCCATTCCAGTAGCAGAGCCGCCAAGGATAATTCCCTCTTCTTCCAAAGCACAGTTGAAGGGAAAGCGTAAAAGTCAGTCTCAAGATGGCGTCAAAGGTTGTAGATCAAATAAAAATGTAAAAAGAAGGTTGGATTTCTCAGGCATAGTCATACAGGAGCAGCCTACAGTTGATTCAAAAGTTCCTCCTGACGAGCCCGTACCTCAGAATGAAGCAGAGGAGCCACTTTCAACACATGTTTCTGTACCTTTGACGGATTCTTCACCAATTCACATTGATCTTGATATCGAAGATGATGAAGAGATTGCAGCAGTACCTCCTGAGGAAGTTAGTAAAGATACTACTGTGTCTTGGCTTGAGAACTCCTTAGGAAGGGTTAGGAGAAGACCTTCATATCAAGTGAGTGTTGATGATCTCGATAATATCTATCAAGAACCTCCTAAGAAGAAGGCAAAGAAGCAAGTTCACTTTGATAGGAATCCTGATAACGATATAGTCATGGAGACTGCAGTGCCCCCAGAAAATAAGAATAGGGATGAGGTAAATATGGATGATTTCGTCATGGTCAAGGCTAATCTCGGTAGAAATACCAGACATGCAGATTTGAGTCTCTTCAAAGTTGTATCCGAAAACCTTCAAGAAAGAGTGCTTAAAGATGGAGAAGCAAGGCAGCCCTCAAGGCTGAAAATTAGCAGCTTAGGCTTTTCATTTCTAACCTTGTTCGTGGTTCTTCACAAACAACCCAGTTGCTGCCCCAGATCTTGGAGACACCAGCTGATCATCAACAGTTAAGATAGTTGGTCATGTGTGGGAAGAGACTCAGGAGTGGATCGAGAGCTTCATTGTCAGAGGAAGATCTTGGCCGCGAATGTTCGGTTAAAGGAAAGCTCATAAGCTCGTCAAAGGTATCAAGGATTTGAAGCAGACAGCTGAAGTAAAGCGAACCTTAAGAGATTATCATTGCTGATTTAGACCACGGCTACCGGTTCTACTTGAGTTTCGAGGAGAACACAAGAAAAAATCCTTGCACGGAGGGGCGTCCGGGTTTTCAAAGTTAAAACCTATGAGGAGGATATGCGAAGAATTCATGGAGTCTACGGACAAAGGGTGGTTGAAGCTCTTCTTTTCATGGTATTAAGTCATAGAATCCTTCTCAATCTGATCTTGAAAGCGGTTCTTATGTCGGGCTTGAGGAGGTGCAAAATCAGTTCAAAGTGTTGTTCCGCAGTTACTTGATCAGTTAGCGGAAGAGTTAGGCCATATTCCCCGATGATGTCGAGGAAAGTTCGGTAAGCGGTATGAGTTGAAAGATTTCGAGATCTATTGCGATGCTGAAGATATTCTTGGCGGTGTTTTGCTATTGATGGCATAGATGCGAGCGGGGACACAATCTCTAACTTCCTAGCGGATGTGATCGAGCTTTAAAGCAGCTTTCTTCTAGAAGCTTTCTTTCCTGCTTTCTTTCTATTCTTGGAATGATCTTTATCCATTCTTTGAGAAGAGAAAGAAGATAGAATGTAATAGTTGGCGTTTTCCGCTTTTTCTGCTTTCTAGGGTTTTATCTTTCTAGATTTAGTAATAAAAGCTTGCTTCTTCGAGCAAGCCCCTAGATTAATAACAAAGGAGATTCTCCTACGCTTCTCTATAAATAAGAGCCTTTGCTCATTTAGTTTTAGCGTGCTGAGTGAGAACAAAGCTGAGCCTATTGTGTGCCTTCTATTTGTTGTTGCTCAAGTATTGTTCATTTGTGTTGTGATAAGCAAATTGTTGAGCCTCTTTAGCCAACAAGGAGTTAGTGTGATTACTTGTTTTCTATTGTGTTAGAATAAGTTTGCAAGCCTCTTTAGCTGCAATTTCTTGTTCAAGGCATGTTAGAAGTGAGCTTTGTTTCAGAGATTTGAGTAATAAAATCATGAGCCTCTTTTGCCTTGGTCCAAAATCTCAGATTTCCGTTATCTATGTTCTACTTTTATGATCTTTATTTCAGCTTGCAGTGAAGTGTGTAGGTGTTCGTTGAAAGAGAGATTATTGAAGTATTTTTGTCAGAAAATCTACCTTGTTAATTTCTAACTTCTCTTGCTCTGCTATTACTTGAGAGGTTAGGAACGTCTTTAGTTTAAGTTAGTTGTAGTTGAACTTCTTATATCAGAAAATCTCAGCTGCGGCGTTTGTGTTTAAAAAACCTTGTGCTCTAAGCTGATAAAAAAGATAGGCAACTTAGTTTTAGTTTACTTTCTTTCAAACACCATCAGCAAGAGGGAGCTTCCCCTCCTAATTTGAAGAGCAGTTCATCTGTGCATAGCTGTCCGTTTTCAAATCCGCATTCCAGAGGTGCGAATTTAAACGCCAACAATAATGAAGACATAGGAGGAGTGGCATGGGTGGATCCGCTTGAAGCTATCCATCTAAGCCCAAGAGCACAAGCGTCCGACTAGGACAACCCACCCCTTGGCCCCGAGCGGAACATCCAAACCAAGACAATTCCACCCTTGAAGTGGCGTGCTTAGTGGATCCACTTGTACTTGCTTTCTCCACCCATGCCATCACCTCGGAAGACACTTAACCTACTAGGGGGAAGCCAGCGGAGCTTATAAGTGGTTCCAGGCCTACCACGCCTCCATGGCCTCAGCGGATCTTGAGTGGGACCCCCACCCCTCCATGGCCCACCCATGCCTTGGGACTGTGCGGAACCTTAAGTGGAATTTCTACCCCTCCATGGCCCATCCCTGCCTTGGGTTCCGGGGGCAGACTTGAGTGGGGTTTTTAGGCACCACCTTTCTCAGGCCCTTCCTCCCTAGTAGGCTTGCAAACACTCAGAAGACAATCTCTTAGCAATCGAATACATTTGCATTTATTACTGATTCTTTAAGTCAATATCAACATCATTATCATCATGATAATACTAAAGAAAGCGTTACACCAATAATCAGATTAGTAATATTTGTTTCTTATATTCAAAATACGCTAAATATTATTGCTAAGTGAGTACATCGCCTGAGTTGCTATATCTCTCCACGTTTTCTGATTCCTTACTCGCGTCTTTCAACCTTATACTGGATTGATCATAGGATGAGGACAATTCATAAATATACATAATCTACTTATGTTTATATTAAAGAGTCATCATTACTTATAAGGCTTAATAATTGCTGCAAATATCATTATTGTATATTCACAAGTGATTGACATATCTACTTCCCCATATATATATATACACACACACACACACGATTTTATAATATATTTATATATTCTATATATATATATATGTTTCCAACCGATTTCAATTTGCAATAATTTCTTGTCATGAATACACACACACACACACATATGTATGTATTTATTTATTTACATATAAATTGATAATCATATTAATCTTACTCTCAATATTTGTAATTAGCATGCTTCTGATTTCTGACTGTCAGATTGCTGACTGTGTTTCCTGTTTTCAGAATATATCTTTTTTTTTCCTTCCTAATAGTTTTCTCATGGTCTTGACTTGGTCTTCATTGGCATTTATAGAACGATTCCCAAGAGTCACACCTTTTTATTTATGGAGAGCTATACCTTTCCATTTGCATTCCTTAATTGCTGCTTTCCTTGTAAATCCCCCTCCCTTTGTAATGTCGTCTTGCTTTATTAATATAACTCTGACTTTGTTTAGAATGAATCGTTGCTTTAATAATGAAAGCCGTTGTCTTTTTTTGTTTTTACCATTGCATTTAATATTTCTTAATGAGATCACTGTCTTTTCATAATTCTGTTCGCTGTGGTTAGGAAGGTTGATTGATGCTTTTATGACTGCAATGTTTCATTTCATAATTTATTAATTTAGCTTTAGTGATCGTTTCCTTAATGGTAGTTAGGAATTTAGTAATCGATGATTTTTGGGATGCTTTTATTTGCTGTTAATACAGTTTATGTAAGTATTTCATTGTTTAATATTATTTTATATTGTTTTCTTATTACTGTTATTATGGTATTCATAATTAGTAGTTATATTCATTATGATAATTGGACTATTCTTATAATGTTATTTATAATTATAATAATAATATATTTAGATTGCAATTTATTTATATTTACATTTTGATATTTATGGGATTTTGTTATTTGTATTTTAATGCTCCATATCACCATTTCGGGGGACATGACAGAAAATAAAAGAGTTTGGGAACTTCAAATGTATATATGAGTATATTAATGCTGATAATAGAAAACATTCCATTGTCTTGTTTAAAAAAATATTGGGTGCTCAGATTAACAACAGACCCTGTTTCAGAGAACTTATTAACATTGGAAACTGGTCTTGAACATGTGACAGTTTAAGAGGAATAAGACTGACAAACCAATGCAGGAGAAGCAAAGCTAATGGAATCTTAATGCAATAGAAATATGATTATTTCCCCGGGAAATCCTTTTGGGGAAAATCCCCACAAAAAATTCACTCACTTATTGTATTAACTCAACCGTTCACAATACAATAAGATATTTCTTGCTTGTTTCTGATCCTAATCCATGTGTGATTATTTATTGACATATCACTATAAGAAATCTCTAGGTGTATTACAATTCAATGGGTATAAAACCATGGGCTGAAAAAGAACATTTTAAATAAAATGTGCACATCATTAAATGTAGATGGCCTATATTCTATAAAGGGCATAAAACATCTAAAATACACAACACATTCAACAATAGCTACTAACAGGTAGAGTAAAACTAAAAATTCACCTTTTGGTTTAGTGGAAAGTAAAAACTACATATATGACATTCACAAAATACATTATCTTGTAAAGAAATGGGAATAAAGTGGCTCTTGCGTTTATTTAATATTTTTCTCACTACAAGGATTTATAACAAAAGTCGGGTTATTTATAATGCAATCCTCATCATAGTTGAAAAGCTCGGACTCAGTAATAATTCGGTAGGCCCAAAATTTTAAAAAACTCGGGGACTTGACAAAAAGTTGGCAATAACTCGGCAATTTTATCGAGCATTTTAAAATACATAAGTTTTTAAAAATATTCTTCAAAAACACACATATTACCAATTGTGTAGAGCATATTGTTGATTTCCATCATACATAAATCAAAATTAGAGTTTAATACATATCATATACCAAAAAACAAGTTCAACTTCTGAATACATATCAACTTCAAGTTTCAGTATCAATGAAAATTGTAAATCATAAATTTCTTCTACGACTAAAACTCAAAAGCTTTTGTTGCCATTGTGTGGGTGTTGTTGAACTAGATGGTATCGGTGCGATATCCTCAATAGGAGCCTCAACAGGCACCTCAATAGGTGCCTCATCCATATTGATAGGATCAAACTATGTATGTGAGGCTATGTTACCGGATTCGTACCCACAGGCCTCGAACCCGGTTCGGGTACGCACCCGGTTCGGGTTCGTCTGTGGGTTCGTGCTGGGTACGCACAGGGTGCGTGCCCAGCACTGTGGGTTCGCCAGGGTTCGTGGGTTCGTGCTGGGTACGTGTGGGTTCGTGCTGGGTACGCACAGGGTGCACCCATACATAATTATTTTGCAGTCACCTTAAATGTGATTATTGCGGCCCACCGTGATAGGAAGTTTCATCTCTTCTACAAACCTCTGTTACATCATTAGATTTGGAGCCTAAAATATAATATCCATGTCTGACAAAAACACCTTTGTTCACCAAGTTTCTGAGATGGGAATGGTAGGAAACAGTGGGACACATTTCAGTGATGACAGGGAACAGGAGGCCTTTTTTCCAGGGGTTAGCAATTGAAAAAATAGCAGAAATTTAAACATATAGAAAAATTCAAATATTCATATGATAAGGCATTCACCATATTCATGGTATAATCATCTATAATACATTAGAGCTGAATTGAGAATTCAAATGAATTGATATAAAATTAACAAAATATCAATGTCTAATCATTTGAGTTTTCATTACCTTTGTTGATCAAGTATCATACTATGAAATGATTTAGTTTTACAATTCTCTATATTTCTCTTATTTTTTTGTATATATAATACATATATATAGATTTATAATATATTAAATTATTAATATATATATATATATATATATATATACACACACGTACCCATACGTACCCAAACCCCTAAAAAAATTTTGCCCGTACCCACGTACCGGGTTCTCGTACCCGAACCCGTCCCCGAACCCGAACCGGTAACTTAGATGTGAGGAAATCGCCTCTGCTGGTTGACCAACTTGCCTTCTACCTCCTTATATGCTGCCACTTCCGCTTCCCATTCAACTACCTCCCTCTCCAAATTAGGTAACTCATCATCACTTAACCATGGTTCCTCATCGACCTCATTAGGCTCAACAATCCAATCTGAGTATGGATCAATGTCATCAAGGTCAAGTGCTTCTTGTGAACCCTGCCCTTGTACCTTCTTCTCATGCAACCAAAGGTTGTAACGCACATAGACAAGGTTATTCAAGCACTTTTGAGTCAACCTATTGTGCTTCTTTGTGTGAATGGCCTCAAAGACACTCCAGTTGCGCTCACAACCAAAAACACTACAAGGCTGAGATAAAATGTGAATGGCAAGCTTTTGAAGATTAGGTGTTGTGGCACCATAATCTTTGCACCACAAATCTGCAAGGATAACAATTGCCATTTATAACTTAGTAAGGATTTTAATAAACTTAAAACTTAAGATAAATGGTAAAATAATATTAAACACTTGAATTTGTTACCTGGCTGTAGAGTGTCTCTCCTATGAATGCAAAAATTGGAAGAAAATAAAGCCCCTTTCGGCCTTCTTATAGCTTTGTAGTTCATCAAGTATGAGATCTTGAAGGTCATCATCATCAACCAATCTCTCAATACATGTGTTCAGGCCAACAAGAACCTTTGCATATGCTTTGAAATTAGGAGAGAAATAAAACTTGGGGTTCAAATAGCAGGCAGTAGCATGAATATGTTGGTGGAGTTGTCAGTTCCACCTTTGATCAATTATGTGCCATATGGGTTCATATTTGACTCATACAAATGTTGAATTGCCTCTTTGGCCTTATCCATGGCCGCATATAGATACCCCATGTAGTTTTGTTGCCCATCCACCAATTGTAGAACTCTAACCAACGGTTTTGACACCTAAAATATAAAAAAATTAACAAAATCAGCAAGTTGTAATATTAGAAAATAAAAAAATAAATCATCAATCAAAGTTTGAAAACTTACATTGATGATCTCCTCTATTACTTTGGCGAATCTATCATCAAAAATGGTCTTCACGGCCTTCTTTGCTTCAACCTTCCTACAATAAGGACTCTCCAACCATCTTTGAATCACAAACATGCGCTTAAGGCTAGGCAATGTAGCTAAAATACTTTGCAAGGTGAGGAAATTAGTAGCAAAGCGTTTGACTACTGATTGCATGAGATCCTTACCATCAGTGTGCTCTCTCATGAGACTTAGGACCCATGTGTGGTTGTAGATGTGCTTCATGATATTCCTTCCATCTTCAACCACATTCTTCACCCAACTTAGTTTCCCTATGTCCTCAAGGAGTAAGTCAAGATAGTGGGCAACACAAGGGCTCCAAAATAATGTTGAATGCCCCGCCTCTAGAAGTTTACCGGCTGCCACATATGCAACTGCATTGTTGGTCACAATTTGAATGAAATTTTGAACTCCCACTTCCATCACCAACTCATCCAACATGTTGCACAAGGTCTTTGCATTTTTTTATTTCATTGGAGGCATCAAATAATTTTAGAAATACTAGTTGTCCCCTTGAAGCCACTAAAAAGTTGATGAGTGTCCCATTTCTGCCATCCGTCCACCAATCAAATAAAATCGTGCACCCTTTCCTTTCCCAAATTCTCCTTTGTTCTTCCACTAGTTGGTGTGTGTTTTGGACCTCATTCTGCAATAATGGCCCACACAACTCATGATGACTTGGGGCCTTGAACCCATTACTTGCCATGGTCAATGCATTGGCCAATTGTTCCCAATAAGGACTAGAAGCAACATCAAACGAAATATTATTGTAGTACTAAAATCTCACACATGCCAAATTCACCTCATTTTGCAACTCTCTATTCCATCAGTACCTTCCAATGAAGGATGTGCACTAGGACTATTACATGGAACATAAAAGCTAGAATTGTGGTGTAATGTTCCTCTTTGGGTATGCTTAAATTTTACATTAAAATCACAAGTTCAATGGAAAAGTAAGAAGTATATCTTATTAAATTACAACTTACGAATAGACTCCACTTACTCGGCAATAAGGATAGCCAATATTATAATTCATAAACATTTAGTTTGATCATTTGTATTGTTTCCAACATGCTTAAATTTTTTTAGCATACATAAGGTTCATTGATCTTAAAGCAGATAAGTAACTATCACACGAATTTAAGGTTATTATCTACTCCAATAATCAACCATTGGGAAGATTGGAGATGGTGCCGCAATAGAATGCTTAGAGTATTTCCTCTTTCTAAGCCCAAGGGCGGATAGGCAACCCCCCAGGCCCACTAATGGCAAACACTTCATTCATCCATTAGGGGTGGTCTACTTAGCATGAAAGCTCCCTCTCTCTAAGCCCACGGGCGGATAGGCAACCCCCCTGGCCCACTAATGGCAGACACTTTAGTCATCCATTAGGGGTTGTCTACTTAGAAATCTCATAATGGTCATCCCCCTTGTACTTGCGTCTCTTCTTCCCATGGTTAATTGTAGAGGCATAAATAACTTATAACTGAACTAATAACTTAGTTTGAATTGGAGTTCTTAGTAGGCTCTATATGAAAT
This sequence comes from Sequoia sempervirens, assembly GCA_007258455.2. Lineage (NCBI taxonomy): Eukaryota > Viridiplantae > Streptophyta > Pinopsida > Cupressales > Cupressaceae > Sequoia > Sequoia sempervirens. The sequence goes on from VDFB02153691.1 coordinate 67,503, forward strand.
GCATGGAATTAATGTATTTAAAAGCATAGACATCAAATAGCATACCCTAATATTTATGAAACTATGTTACTGCTATAATCTCAATATGCAGATGTAATTTATTAGTGCAGAAGATTTATGTTGGTCAATCTGCTGTAGTTGCAGATACTAATCTGTATATATATATTTCTCTCAATGGTTTGATCTGTTCTTAAGATTCAGAAGATATTGCTTAGTGTAAATCAAACGAATAAGAATCTATTATTTATATTAAAGAATCATAATTACTTATAAGGCTCAATAATTGTTGCAAGCATCATTATTGCCTAATCGAATATATATATATATTACTAATTAGTTTCTAAACTTACAATAATCACCCTTGCATGAGCATACATATTATGTATATATATGGATAATTATATTATACTTGTTATATTTCTGTTCCTTTTATATCTCTTTTCAAATCTGTATTTACCTCTTTAAGATCTGTATATATCTCTTTGGTTCTGCAAATTTCCTTTCTGCTCTATATCCTTTCTCTTCCCTTTGCAATGCTTATCCGTTATACCCTCCCTTGTGAGGCAAAAGGCATATCTTTTTGTCATATCTTTCCCTTGGTGAGGAACATGTCCCTCTAAAGCCTGATTGATGCCTTAGGACTTTGCTTATTAGTTAGACATTTCTTATTCTAACTTGATCGAATAATTCTGTATTTATTTCTGCCTTTGTAAATAAACATTATTCCCATCTATCTCTACCCTTCATAACATATTCGTTGCTTTCTAATAAATTAAATAATTAGGATCGCTGCAGTTAATTGAATCGCTGGCTGCTCTTATAATTGCATTCCCTTCTAATATGTATATTATTTTATATTTGCATATTTTATATTAATATAGTATATATTTATTTTTATATTAGTTATATATTAGTGTTCCACGAGGACGCGTCCCCCCCAAAAAATCTCGCGTTTCCTAGACAGGGACGTCTCAGAGACTTGGGGACTTGGGGGGACGTCCCCCCACCAGCCCACCACCAGTGTCATTGTCTCCAAGATGTTGCTAGGACTTCGAGGATGCTGGAGTATCCTCAAGACGTCTAGGGGACTCCTAGTTGTCTCCAAGATGTATAATTCTTATACTTATACATCTTTTTATAACTATTTTTTCAAGTACTATATGTATTTCTGTAATGAGCCTAGCTCAAGCTGACTCAAAAACTCCTCTTTTGCTGCCTTTGGAATTTTGTCAAACACTTCATATGCAAACTTCCAGCTTGCTGGTCTGAGTTATCAGTCTGATATAAATGCTTGAAAATGATATCAAAGTGCTCTAAATGCTTGGAAACCAAAACTACAATGCATAAACTATATCCTAGATGCATCAACGACTTAATTTCATCATTTACAATGTTCATCTATGATTTCTACATGTGAAATATCCACCTACAGCCAACTGGTAATTTAACAAACAGTTGGTATGCAACCTATATGCTGATAATAACATCTACAACCATTGACATTGTGTCAAATAGTTGGCATGCATCTTCATATAACATTCAAATGATCGTTACAACCATGTAAGACTTCCCAAAGATGATGTCTTATTGAAATGCAATCACCTACACAAGTTATCATGGAATGCCAAGACTCTTGGCTTACAACATAACCCAACTGAAAAAGCCAAAGTCTGATTACAATGTTTACCTACAGCAGTAGCTGGTATTGTGATTTGACAATGCAACATCAAAAGATTAAAGGATGCTGATTATAACAGCATGAATTACAAAGATGAAATGATGAACAAATGCAATGACAATATTGATTTTATAATCAAGTCTGATACCAAAATGAACATCTACAGTAGCTCTATAAAATGCATCTATATGACATGTAAATAGCATGAAAACTTCAAGGAACCTGTAGCTTGAAGTTGCCTTGAGTCTCCAATGATGAGGCAAGCATTATCCCAAAAGATGAAGACCTCATGAGCCCAAATCGAACCACCTATGCTGCCGCCCCTGTTTCTGATGCAATGGCAGATATAAAATAATATGCAGCCTCTTGGTTGCCAACAAAGCCTCCAACAAGATCGCCTAGACCTCTAATATGAAGCGCCTCCACTCCTAGATGAAATCGTTCCAAGAAGAAGTGCCTATGAGCAAAAATCGTGGTACCTCAGGAGCTGGTCGCCATGTCTGATAAGTTATATCAGCTGAGAAATTGAATTCCAAGCCTCAACAATCATCAATGGACTCCCCACAAATGAAGCGCCTCAATCAAGGAATGAAATTGGTGCAAGTTAATGCCTCCATGAGTGAAGCTGAGGGCTGACATGAAATCTGAGTATGACTGATATAAAAATCTGAGTATGCACAATGCAATTCGACCTCCTAAATGCCAAATGGATGAAGACTCCAACACCAAAATTGCCTCCAAAGTTACACCAATCGAATTATACCAAAAACTTGGCCAAAGGCCACTAAGTTTTACAATGAAGCACAACTAGAAAGTCTGAAGTAACTTTCTCCCAGCTGCAATAATTCCAGTGATATTTCACACCCTCAAAATTGCTCACCAATTGAGAGTTTTCGTTCTCAATGGCCAAAGACAACTGCAGAAACCCTAGGCTCCACAACCATCAAACATCAAACATCAACAACAACATATCTGTCTGCTGAGAATGAAGCCCATGATGTCTATTTATTCTTTTTCTTCAAGAGGTTGGCCCAACAAGAATATTATAAAATTCAACTTCTAGAAGCTTGACATAATAATATTTTAATATTGCACTTTATAACAATATAAAATATAATCTCACTAATAAAGTGCAACATAACATTATAATATAAAATAAAGGTTTCCATAAATAGAAATATCCATGGTGATAATAGGAAAACCTTCATGAAGTCACGAAATGAGCCAACCAATCAATTGGGTATCTGCCAAACGACCCTCTGATCAAGCCCCATTAGCCTACAAGGATTAGGAATAGGCTAATTCCTCTAAACTTCAATGCTCATGAAAAAGGGGACATTACAATTTCAGCACCCTGCCACCTCCCTGCCGTCGTCCCCCATTGCCCCCAAACTTAGACCCCCCGCCCCCGCGTCCCCGAAACACGTCCCCTGCCGTCCCCCCGTCCCCGTCCTTGAAACCCCGTGGAACACTGTTATATATATATATATATTAAATATTTATAGTATTATATTATAATGATTATAATAATAAGAATATTAAAATATTTATATTGTTATTTATTTATTTGTATTTCTACACTTCTTGATCCTTGTATCCGTGGCCCAATAGAAGAATAGCCCCCCATATATCTTTGTGATCCTGTAGAACTGAAATATGGGATTGGTGCTGCCATTGTCTCTGGTGTTCACTTTTTATCTACCTTCCTTTGCTCACATGTTGCAAGAAGTGCTTTTGCCTCTCTCTTAGCCTCTTCAGTAGTGTTTTCACATGGTGTAACATCTCGGCAAGGGATTTGTGCAAGGCAGTATTTGAGTCTTTTTATGCCACCATTGATAGACCTAGTGCAATGGATGCAAATAGCCTCTCCTCGTGCTACACCTAGTGTTCCATGCTTCCAACAAGGATCTCTTGGTTTGCCGCCACTTCTTTTAGTTGCAGAAGCCATATTCTTTCAACAAAATATGAATGAAACTTAGCAAAAAGGAGACAACATAAAAAATTAGTAACAAGCCCATCCATTTAAATTTTTAACAAGCTCTATTGATGGTGTTTGTGTTTGTCAAAATACTTTTGTTCAACTTTAATACATTTATCTATCATGCATCCATTGTCCTTGCTTTCCTTCAACAAATATGTATCTTTGGAGGAGCATTGGTGAAATAGGGTCAAGTTATAAATTAATTGTCTGGATTATTAGTGAACTAGTGCAAATGAAATAAAACTGAAATCAATATGCAGAGCAATAGGAAAACTGAAATCAATCGTTGGTATGGTGAGCAGTTAAATGTTTTCACCTTACTAGAAAGCAGAGAAAGGAAATAAAACTGCAACATGCGATCCATTCCTCACCTCTGTCCACATAAAAACTCACAGATCCTTCCGAAAAATAGCAATAGAGATTATAATAATTATGTCTTTGTATTATCTTAGAGGTCTTAAAAAAGTCTTCACAAAGCTGCTATTCAACAAGATTCCAAAATTGCCATACTTGCTAGAAATCCAGCTCTTTCAATTTCAATTATGGCATTTAGCTATTTTTATTATCTACAATTTCCACATCTGCATCAGATTCAAGAGGATAGCAACAGTCAGGATAGAGTCATTACTCAGTTTTAACCCTTTGCAGATGACTCCAGGCCTAGTTTCCCAGCAATTTTAATTTGTCTCACGGAGTGTAGTCCATCTATCAGAACATGGCATCATATACTATTTTCCTCCTTATAATGATTCACAACAAGCTGCAATCTCTATGTTATTATGATTACCAAAGAGGAGATACATGCCCCCGACATTGAACAAAAAGTTGGCTACAATACTATTGCAGATTTTATACAATTAACTAGCCATGTTGGTTTCACATGTTGAGTCTTTGTCTGACTTTTGTATATGTTGAAAAGTCTGCACACTCCTTAGAAGCAGTGAATATGACAACCTTGGGGTACCTTGAGATTTGGGAGCAGCTAATGCTAGTTGTTATCAGAGTTGCCCACAACCAGCTAAATTAGACACTCAAGAGAAAACAAAATAAGGGTCCAGAGATCATGCAAGCTCAAAAAGGAGGTGGAGATACACAAAACAATTCTTATTTGTCCACAAGCTCAAGAGAAACCACCATGGGACTAAAAGGCCCAATGAGCACAGAGAAAATGAAGAGAAATGCAGGTTAAAGGAGTCCCAAGAAACTTAGAAGTAGCAAAGGGAAAATCCAATAAGATCATGAAAATGCCAGACTAAGAGAGGTTCCAAGGGCAAAGCACCTGGACCAGAAACTAGTGGGTAAGCCAAAATAAAGAATTCAACTAGGGAAAACAGTCAAGTAGAAAAGTAAATATGGATTGTAGACCATAAACTAAAATAAAAAGCCCATCTTACAGTTCACCACTACGATCTAATTGTTTGCAACATTACCAACCATGATAATACAAAATTAAATTAATGCACTAAGTTGTATAATGCGTGTATAACATTTCTGTATTCATTACTTGCTTTTTCCAGGGTTACTCCTGTAATGAGAAAACTTGACTTTAAAATGCACACAAACATTATCTTTTCTTATTATTCAATGAGGGTTAAAATGTATTCCGCACCCCTCTAAATCAGATAAAAGAGAAAGCTCAACATTATCACTCAAACTGCAGTTACAGACACTCAATACCTTCAAATAGATATTGAGAATAACATGAATGCTCTCTTTCCTCTCTTAATTGCTATTGCTGTTAATACATCATACGTAAAAAGATGCTTCCAGTTATTTTGATGGATCTCCAAACCCAGGTTCAAAGCACCATCTTGGGTAGAAGCTGAAAGGATGCAGCTGAAAACGATTGGTCTTACTATTTTCCTGCTAATTTTAATTGGATGAAATGTCTGAGGCTTTATTAACAATCCCATTTGGTGCCTATCTTGCAATTACTGTATTCCATGAAATCACAACATATTGATGCAAGTGTTTGACTGCCAATTCATACCCCTTTCATATGCTGTGTCATTTTAGAAATACGTCTATGATGGCTTGCACATTATGAGACAAAGAACCACTTGCACTGGTATGCACATACTTATTACTGGCATATGCATAAATAGATTAATCTTTTAATTTTGTATAAGATGATCTTACAGGTTGTGACAAGATTTAAGTGACATCTAATATTTTTCATTGTACTATATTTTTGAAATTGTGACTTTGTGATATTGCCAATATGTAGTGGGAACCCATTCTGATATTGTGTTTCATGCCCTTTCTTTAATTTTTTGTATTTAGAAATCCAATACAATGGCTATTGATTGTGCAGCTCCATTATCAATGAGTGCTATAGAGCAGGCAGTATTGGAAAGTAAAGAAGGTCGCATCATGACAATGGACCGCATTCAAGCCTCCCTTGATCAAATGTCTTCTGATTCTGTTGGCTATTTAACTCGTGCACGTGAAATGGATGGACAATACATTATTAGTATCCTCTTTATTTTCTAGTCAATGGTTGCATGTATTCTCTGGCAATCTAACACAGATCTGTAAAAGTTCAGCCAGTATAAGTTTTCAGGTGGTCATTTTTGTTGAACATTGAAATAAGATTCATGCATTTAATGATATTTCAATTTCAACTGGGTTTAGCCAGCACTAGCAGTTTTCCTATGACTGCTTACAGACATGCACAAAATCCTTCTAGATGCTTGTAAAAGTGAGGTACACTTTGTTTTTTCCTTGATTCTTCGCTCGTTTTTAACGAATTTAATTTGAGAATCATTTCCTTAATGATTCTGGGTAGTAGAAATTTAAGGCTTCCACATTCTTTGATATTTAGAAAAGGAAGAGGTTTTTGGAACAACAGGTGAAATTTTGAAATATTGATGTTTTGGATCACTTAAGTGGTTCCTCATTGGGATGGGATTACTATTATAGGAAATGGACTAAGAGCTCCTGATATACATAATTCTTGTGCAGTCCATGATGCCAATGGAGGAATTCATTTGAAAATTATTAATAAATACAAGTTGCTGTTCCCAAAAATAAAATTTACCTAAGCTGTTACAAGCTAAATTAAATGTAACTTGTAGCTGTTACAAAAAAAAATGTAACTAAGCTGTTACGAGCAAAATTAAATGTAACTTAGGTATTCCCAAAAAACAATACATAGTCTTGACTCGTAACCACTAATTAGTTACAATCAAGGTTTAATTTTCTAAAGCGATAATGGGTCTCCAGGATTGAATACGACTAAAACCATTGCCTCTATTAAGGCTCTTCTCAGTTGTGGATCTTCATAGCTTCCATTAGGCACCTCTTCTGATGATGTCCTCCTTAGATGACAATATTAAGAAGAAATCAGTTCCTAAGAGGGAGATCATCCCAAGGATATGTGGTCCTCCTAAGATTCATAAAGCAGGTGTTCCTTTGCATCTGATTGTGGAGACTACTAACTCACTTACCTATTATCTTTCATCCTTTTTGGTTGATGAACCAACACCATTGGTGGGGTGTTCCTTATGTTTCATTGTAGAATACCCATTTTGTAGAGTTCATTAGAGGTATGAAGGTGCAGAAAGAAGATATTTTGGTAATTTAACATGGTGTTTTTCTTTAAAAAAGTGCTATCTATGAGATAGCTGATATCATTAGATCTCATATTGATGCAAGGATGTCAAGCTTGGTTGATGTATTCCTAAGGTGGATTTTATTGTCTTTTGGGGTTGCATTTTATGAGGATATTGAAGGGGTTGCTATGTATTCTCATTTGCTGGTGGTTGCTAATTGATTTATATAACAATTTGAGGACACGATTCTAATTTTTTTTTTTTGTTTTCTGATTGAGCCTAAACAGTAGAAGAGGTAGGTAGAAAACACCAACATGAGTAGGCAATGGGGTTTGGATAAGTTCAAAAAATTCCCAATCATCTCAACCATAGTTGGAAAACTCGCCCCAACAAAAAACTCGGCAAGGGAAAAATTGGAGAGTTTTTTAAAACTCGGCAAAAACTCGAAAAAAACTCAGCAAAAAATTCGGGAAATGAAAAAATTGCTTAAATTTCATTAAAAACACATTTTTTTTGCAAAATTCAATGACAAGATGAATCCAGTGAATCCATAAATGAGTACAAAAGTGTTTTCTATTAATTTTGATTGACTTTAATGTAAATTGATTACAAAATCGCATTCTCATGTGGAATCCCGATGGCTAAAAGCCTGAAAGTCTGATACATGAAAACAGTAAAACTAGAACTAGAAGCAAATACTAAACAACAACTAAATACAACATGCTAGGCTTTCCTCTTCCCTAGTCTAGCAACAGCTAGGGAAGAAGGGGTGGGTCCTCTAGTCCTGCCGCGTGTGCGTGGTGCTTGGTGGTGGCTGCGGTGCTACTGTGCTGGCTCTGGCTTAGCTCTGGATCTCATCCAACCCTACATCTCCGACTCCTGATGCACCCACATCCTCCATTGCCTCTCTCTCGAAGTCAAGGATTTCATCTGCGCTAAACAATGGAGGCTGCTCCTCTCGCCCTGTCCAATCACTATAAGGATCTATCTCATCTAAGTCAATAGGATCCTGTGATTTTTCTTCAACTCTCTTTATGCGCAACCGAAGGTTGTATTGCACAAAGACCAAGTCATTGAGGCGCTTTTGTGTTAACTTGTTCCTCTTTTTCGTGTGAATGGACTCGAACAAGCTCCAATTGCGCTCACAATTGGATGCACTACAAGGCTGACATAGAATGCGGAGGGCAATTTTTTGTAGATTTGGGGTTTTTCCACCCCAATTTTTCCACCAAACATCTGCAAAAAACAAAAAGAAAATTGAAGAGTTAGAAAACAAAGTCAAAGACTCAAAAGTCAAAAGTCAAAACACATTTTATCAAATTCTAAGATGCATGTGAAATAAACTTAAAATTTAAAGACTCTGAATTTTATACCTGGTGGCAGAGTGGTTCTTCCTCTAACAGCCAGCTCCGAAGAAAAGAGATTACCAGTTGCCTCCCTGTATATATCCATCTCCTTGACGATGAGGTCTCTCACTGCAACCTCGGGTTCCATCCTCTGAATGCATGTTGTGAGCCCCTCCATAACCTCTCCATTAGGATCAGAGAAGCTCTCTGAGAAGAGATAAGAAGGGTTGAGGAAGTACCCTGCTGCATGGATGGGTTGGTGGAGTTGATTGTTCCACCTCCTATCAACAATCTCCCATATGGGATCAAATTTGAGGCTGTCCCCCATGTAATAACTTTTGATGGCCTCCTTGGCCCTATCCATGGCCTCATAAATGTATCCCATTGGGTTTTCATCCCCATCTACCAAGCGGAGGACTCTAACCAAGGGCTCCGACACCTAGATTAAAAATACAAAAAGATCAAAGTTAGAAATTTATAATGAAAGGCTTAAAGTTAAATTAAAAAATATATATTTATATTCAACTTGAGATTAAAATTAAAATCAAAGTTTTGAAGTTACCCTCACGATCTCTGTAGCTTTTTGTGCAAACAAGGGGTCGAAGACTATTGCAGAAATTCTATCTCCTTCGGCCTTCTTTGAATATGAGGAGTCATTCCATGCTTGACTCACGAACATTTGTTTTAGAGAGCCCAAAGAATCCAAAATGCTTTGCAACGTTAGGAAAATTGTTGCAAACCTTGTGGCACCCGATCTCACCAACTCCTTCCCTTGCGTATGCTCTCTCATCAAATTAAGAACCCAAGGGTGATTGTAGATATATTTTGTGATGCTCCTTGCATCATCTACAATCGGTGCCACCCAAACAAGTTTGCCTATGTCCTCCAAAAGAAGGTCAAGGCAATGAGCCGCACAAGGTGACCAAAAGAGTGATGGATGTCTACTCTCAAGCATCCTTCCAGCTGCCACATACGCTGCTGCATTATCTGTGATGACTTGCACCACATTAGCAATCCCCACCTCCATCACAACTTCATCCAACAACGTACACAATGTATCTACAGTTTTTATCCTGTTGGAAGCATCCACCGACTTCCAAAACACAACTTCACCTTTGGAAGCAACCAAAAAATTAAGGATGGTGCGGTTTCTCCCATCCGTCCACCCATCAGAAAGAATTGAGCAGCCAAATTTCTTCCATTTAGTTTTTTGCTCTTCCACCACATGCATTGCCCTTTCGGTTGCATTTGTGAGCAACCTGCAAGTACAAAGTAAAATAATTAAATAAGTACAAAATTGTAAGTTTTAAACAAAAAATAGCTTGAATTCAACATAAATAATAAATTAATTTAAATTTTAAATTAAAGAACATAAAATTTAAGTTGACTTGTCACTTACCTCCCACTCAAATCTTTGCGAGAAGGTGGCTTGAAGCCTTTTCCCGCAACTGTCAATGAAGTGACCATATTGTGCCAATAGGGACTACTCGCCACATTGAATGGTATGTTATTGAAATACCAAAAATCAGCACATGCCATGTTGGCATGTTCATGCACCTCCTTGTTCCACCCTGTAGCCTCCAATGATACCTGTGCTCCTGGTGTGTTTCTTGGCACAAAAAAACTTTGTGGGTTGCGTGAAGATGAAGGTGGTGGTGGCATTGGCACTCTAGTCGAACTAGAGGAAAAGGGGGGCCTAGAGGATGGTGTGGCTGTGGAGGATGTGCCATGAGTGCGAATCCGTGGACCATGAAGAGAGCCCACAATGCCAATAATATCTGCATCCTCATCTGACTCTATCTCCATGTGCTCGACCCCGTGCTCCTGAGTCCCATGGGCATGCGCATGTCCACTGGCTATGGATGCTGCTATGGCTTTTTTAGCCCTCTCCCTTTGCATTTTTTTTTCCTCAGCAAGTGAAAGTAGGGCAAGCATCTCTCTTCTAATCTCTTCTTTGGGCTGCCCACAAACCTTGGAATCACGCTGAGGAATGCCTGCTAGATGGTATTTGAGGCGATTTATGCCTCCATGATATGTATTTTTGCATTCACCGCAAACAACTGTTCCAGGCACTGGCCCTCTGACACCATATTTCCATGTAGGGTCTCTAGCCCCTGCAGGACGAGTGCCTGGAACCCATGATGATGGTGTGCGAGGGGTGGAACTTGATGGGGCGGGGGCGGAACCTGATGCTGAGCCTGAACCAGAGCCAGAAGCCATTATAGTGTGTAATGTGTATTCACTGATCAATGATCAATCTACACATTCAAAAATATGTACAACATATTAGTTTTTTAATACAAAAAAAATTTAAAAAACAACCTAAAATCATTAAAACTTCAAAAATCTAGAGCTAAATTTGATTTAAATTGATACAAATGTGTTTAAATGAATTATCAATTAACATTATTAACTAATCTTATCATTCTACACAAAAAATGAACCTAGGTCTGAAAATTTCAAAAAACAGTGAAAAAAATGAAAAAAATCAGCAAAAATCAACAAAAGATTGTGATGAATCTTGTTTTTTGGATTCTAAATGCAAAAAAATTGTTTCTTTGTGCTCTATCATGTCTTTTTTTCAATTTGGAATGAGTATTTTGCAAGAAGAATGAAAGAAATTAATTAATCAAAAACAAAAAACAAAAACAAAAACCCTACCTGTGAATCGAATTTCCCTTCAAAATCCACACAAAATGGCGTTTGAATCCGCTCTCCTCAATGGCAAATCGTTGGAAATGATATCTCTTTGCTTGGGGGGGGGGGGGAGGGGTTTAGCTCCTCACACAAAGTATCAAGTGATTTTGAAATGAAATGAACAACATAAAAACGTTTTTTGACTTTATTCCTGCGCAGGCGAGTTTTTTCATTGGACTCGTGAGTTTTTGGCGAGTACTCGCCATTAAAAACTCGCGAGTTTTTTCAAAAACTCGGAAAACTCGTTTTTGGTGTTTGGCGAGTTAACTTTGTAAAAACTCTCGAGTTTTTTAAGACTCGGCGAGTTCTCTGCGAGTATGCCAACTATGATCTCAACAATCTCTTTGATAGGATTAAGTTCTCAAAGGAAGTGGTATGAATGGGAGTTTACTTTACTTGGATGTTCTTTCGAGGAAGGATGATGGCTAATTGGAAAATGTTTATAAAAAGGGTACACACAAATATCTCTATTTGTATGCTTGTTCTCACCACGACCTGGTCTAAAAAGATTGTTCTATAAGGACATAAGCCACAAGAGCTTTTAGTATCTTGATGAGAGGATTTGAAGCATGAGCTAAATTAACCAAGAGAGTTTTTTTAGGAAGAATGGGTGAAAGGTAAATTTCAAGGGTCGTCTAACAAACAAATGAGAATCACTAACATAAAATGAGGAGCAAGGATGCAACAATGATACCTTAGGCTTTCCTACCGTACATTGAAGGTATCTTGATGCATTCAAGGATAATAGGACCAAATGACTGGCAGCCTTGCCCTTGCAGCCAACACTAAGTAAGCACACCTATGAGATTTTCAACTACTCAGAAATGGTAATGCAACCCACACAAGATTTCACAACTTAGATTGGCACATATAGTTTCACAAATCCAAGCTCGCATAGGAATTTACTCAACAATATATCTGATTTTATTCAAAATACAAGTAGATTTTCATGCATTGAATTCTAAGGAAAATTTGACAGATTCTACCTTAGAGACTAATGATACAAGAAAACCTACTACTAAAGGTGTTCTTGGCAATCTGCAAACAAAAGAAGACCAGTTTGCATCCTCCTTGCTACTTGGCAACTTCCTTCAATCTAACCCCTCTCTCCAACCTCCAATGCCTATTTAAAGATGGAATTCCTACCTAAAAGGAGCACCCATATGCAAGTGAGAATTGAAGGCCAAGCAGAGTGCCCCCTCCAAGAGAATCTCAACAATTGGCTAAAACTTGCTAAGTGCAGCACCCTTTTTAATGGGAAAAATTACCTTGCATGTAACTCTCTTATAGATGGCTAAAAATAGCCAAAATGGAGCACTCCTCGTTAAGAATCATTATGGACAAGTTAAAGATGTGCATGCATGTAAGCCCTCATCAATGATGTGTAGCAACCCTTGCCCAAGTTTGGAGGTTTTAACAATATAATCCGATAAGAGTTGATAATGGAAACATGTTGTCAATAATTCACAAAATTGTACTTTGCAACATTTCTTGTAGAATTACTTTAAACCTTGAATTTATTTTATAGGTAAGATATCAAAATATGCCAAACACCAAGAGACTTTAAGAAATGATAAAAATGAATAACACCAATTGCTTATTGGATAAGCATGTATTGTTAAGGAGAAATAATAATATGGCAACAATGATGCTATGTTCTTTAATATGAGCCTTGAATGAATATGAATTAATAAGTAATTCAAGATTGAAAATTAGACAAGATAATGAATTCACTGTTTCTGATTTTGCTCTTCAATTCATGTGATTGTATGTACGATAGATTAATGCCTTGACGGATCACTATTTCTGATTTAAAACCTTTTATGCATGCGATGTGAAGTTGATGCTGTCTCAGATTTTTGCTACTAAATTATGCGTCCATTCTTTGCAGTTTGCAGGCTCTTTTTAGAGCACTCAGGTCTGATGTAAAAGATATATATTTCTGAAAATGTTCCATATGTTCTCCCTTTTTCATTCCTCCTTTGTTTTATATTTTCATTTCTGAATGAAGACGTTTGATACCTTTTCAAAGGGTCATGACTCTTCTTAGCTCTCCATCGCTGCCTTTCCTTTAACTTTAATCACCGTCCCTTTTTACGTATATAATCTCTGCATTATAAGTAAAACACGAATGATTCAATCCCAATTGATGCTCCTAAATATCATCTTATTTGTTAAATATAATCGCTGCCTCAGATATGCATTCGACTATCCTTGATGAGTAATGTAACACAAGGCTACGACTTCCAATTATTTGATATGCTTTCACCAATAGGTGAACTCCAATAGCCAATGAATATGGTGGCGGATCAAACCATTTAAGACTTAGGCGGCTTTGTTGCAAGTAGAAGATATAATAATTGTTACATGTGAAGCCCAATAATGTTCATCTTTGTAAGCTGTCAATGACTAGTTTGACTTGCAGAAGTAATAGTTTTGACCTTCAAATCTTTCTTATGAACTTATAGCCGATAACTCTTTGCAATCACACCAACGATAATATTAAAGCCAAATTGTTATGAGCATGACAAAGCATATGTGGAGATATATGGTGTAACTGATAAGAGATTACATGACTTAGCCGTTGAGAATAGTCAATCATTTCCATATTTGACTATTATGCGGATCGCCCTTGTATATATCCTAGTGATAGAGCAGGAGTGTGAACAGTATTGATATTCATTGAGAAAGTCGATAACATTCACATAAGTAGCAGACGACGAAATTGGAACAGGAGTCTTCAAAATAAAATGTATATAAATCTGACCTGACCAATGAATTAAGTCGACCCAACAGAATATATAGATATGCACCAATATTAAATATTCAGAAGATATCCTTAGAAATAATCAGTGATTGAACAAGGTTAGCCTCTTCATAACTCCTCCATTCGTAATTGGAAGACTAGTTTACCTATTAAATTATTACCTTAACTTTAGGTAATAAATTATTATTATTTAATTTTCCAATTAATGTTACTTTCTCCATATAAAAAATGGAACATTACAAGTCCCCCCGCCCAAGATTACTTGCCCTCGAGCAACCTTCAACTGTTATGTTGATACCAAGGTCCCAAATGAGTTTGTAGGATGTTTCAAAACATATCCATTGCTTCATGTTGAGGCCATTAGACTCACAAAGTTTGGCAGACTCCACATGATGAAGCCATTTCATGTCATTCAATATATCTGTAATGTCGCCTTTCTAGTTACCACCAGGAGATTCATTATTTTAGCCATTATTTATTCCCGGGGCTAAAATTGGAGAAATAAGGGAATAAAATGTTAGATTAATTATTTATAAAGTTATCTCAAAATTATAATACCAAAAGGTGACTTTATATTTAGTTAATTTAATGTTAAGTGACTTAAACAAAATATTAAAACATAAAGTCACTTAAGTGAATAAATTAATATTTAATTTTGGAAGCTTCTTGGAGACTTGGTAAAAATTCTATATAAGGAGCTTTTGTCTTGCATTTGGGCATCTTGGTTGTTGACTTCTTTTCTACTTCATTGGTGAGCTGAGTGCTTAGCAAGTGGCCTGAGGGTTTGAAGACTCTGAGGTGCCGGTTTCGGTTATAAAAGATCAACCCTAGCTGGGAGAGAGTGAGAGATATTTCAGTCTTTCACATTGTGCCAAAATTTAGTGGCCGTTGTCCAAATTTTGATGGTTTGGAGGAAATCGATTCAAGAGGAGATTTAGCAGATTTTGTTGATGAATTTCAGTCTCTTGGAGGGATGTTTTTGTTTGAAGAAGTCAACTTGATTAGTGGAGCCGATTTACCATTTGCTGGTTGCAAGAAATCAATGTTATCATTTCAGCTGGGGCGCACCAAGAGGAAATTCAATTTTGGTCTTGGAGGCATATAAAATTCTGATAAATTCTGAGAAGCATCGTTGGGATCCTAGAAGGCATGGTGCAGCATCTTGAAGGTTAAAGGCAGCTTCTACATGAAGAATCAAATTGATTTGTGTGGCAGCCATCTTGTTCCAGGTTCTTCATTTTGATTAAATATTGCATTTAGGTCCATCTACTCATATAGGTGTTGCTGCTGACTTAATCAGCATCTTGATATTGTATTTACAGTCACATTATAGCAATAACATTGCATATGTAATGCTGTTTTACACACAATGGTTTGGCATGTTAGTTTTCAGTCATGATCATGTAAGAAGTTGAATGTAAACTCAATTATTCTAGGTCTGATTGCATCTCATTTTCAGTTTGTAAACATTATCATATTGTTGCAATATATTTTGGAGTGATAAGGAGTTTGGCTGCAAATTGTATGACGAAATGTTTTATTGCTGTAGGCGTGCATTTTCATAAGTAGAAGTCATTTATATGCATGAGAAAATATAAAAACATCTTGCATTTCATTTCTATTTTCTTAGAAGTTGTTTAGCATTCATTTTCAAGCTATTTGCATCATTGGAAAACATCAAAAACAAAATCACAACAAAGTGAAAACAAAATCAGCAAGTTCAGACTTTACATGCCAACTGTTTGACAAAATGTCCAAGGTCTGAAAATTGGGGAAATAGATCAGAATTTTCCAAGGACATTATAGTGGTATCAGAGCTTAAGTTCCTGCCAGCTTGTAATGGTTCATGAGTGACAGGGAAAAGAGATACGCAGCAAGAGAAGAAAAGAAAGGATCAAAACATTGGCAGCCACCGCAGGTTCCGGACGGGGAAGCAGTTTCAGATATTTTGAGAAAACATTGGTAAAGTGAAGAGGAATCAGCTAGTTCAATGGAAGGTAGAAGTGGCAGACCAAAGAAGGGCGATCCAAGTGAAACACTCTTGAGAGAACACATAGAAGAACAAAGAAGAACAAATCAACATTTGGCACAAATGATGGACATGTTAGTAAGAAATTCAATTAATAACAACAATAGAAATGGAGGAAACAATGGTCATGGTGATAATTCAGTCAACAATCACAGGGCTAATCAGCATACTACTTCAAGTGGAACAAGACCTATGATGCTTGTTTTTCTAGCTAGAGAAGAGCAACGGGAGGTAAACAATGAACTCACCATACTTGAGCACCAGGACCAATTTAGACAAGATTGGGTAGCTGCTGGTTTCCAACAAGATATATCTCTCAAAGAGTCCATAGACCTAAGAATGAGACATAGACCTGGCAGAGGCAATAGAGAGCAACACAATGATCTTAGGAGGAAGGTGGGAAAATTGAGATTGCCTTACTATGATGGTTCGAGGAAGACAACAACACGAGCTTGGGTGCAAAAGGCGGATACCTATTTTCAGCTCAATCCTATGCTTGAAGATGAAGCACTTAAATATGCTACCATACACTTAGATGGAGTTGCACATGATTGGTGGTATCGTGGGTTAGTCACAATGGGTCATGATCAAATTACCTCTTATGCAAAGTTTACTGAGCGGTTGATTGAGAGGTTTGATGTGAAGGATCCAGAACTCCATTTCAAGGAGTTAGCACAGCTAAAGCAATGGGGATCATTAGACACATACATTGCTGATTTTCTTTCAAAGGATTGCGGTTCTAGTGACTGATATTTCTGAAAGAAGATTGCTGGTCCTATTCATGGATGGTTTGAAGGACGCATTGAGAGGTTTGGTTAAGGCTCTCAACCCTACATCACTACAAGAGGCAATCAAGAAGGTTAGAGACATGGAGTCTAGCAATCAGGAAAGCAAGTCCTCAAGCAATCAAAAGAACAAAAACTCCTCCCATACTTCGTTTTCTAAGGATAAGGGAAAGAAGTCCTCTAAGGACAGCCAGGGAAAGGACAAATCTTTTGATGATTTCCACAGGGAGTGTAGGGAGAAGGGCATTTGCTACCATTGTAAGGAAAAATGGGAAGTTGGACATTGTTGCTTTGGAAAAGGAAAGGCTCATCTCATTGAGGTAGTATCAGATAGTGAGAGCGAGGAGGAGCATGGACATGAGGATGTGGACAGTAGTAGTTCAAATGAGGAGCAAGCTCGGGAGGATGGGGGAAAGAATAGCACTGTTATTACCATATCAGGAACACTGAGGTTTAACTCTTTTAGAGAGGGTCCGTGCAGGGGAAACACATTGCAGTTTTGATCGACAGTGGAGCCACCCATAATTTCATTGATGTAGCTCTAGTGGCAAAACAAAAGTTTCCAGCCGAGGAGTTTGAGGGTTTTAATGTGATGGTGGCTGATGGTTATAACATGGCTTGCACACGGAGAATTTCGCAGTTGCCTATCACTTTGGGTAATTGTACAGTTACTGATGATTTCTATGTGGTGGACTTAGGTGACACCAACACTATTCTTGGTATTTAGTGGCTGCACTCATTTGGGAAATACACTCAGAACTTTCAGACCATGGAACTTAAGTTCCGAATTGCAAATGGTAGGAGAGTGGTGCTCAAGGATATGACAACTGGAGCACCCAAGATGGTGTTAGCAAAACGCATGGAGAGTATTTTCATACATGGTGACATAGCATGTGCAGCGGAGTGCTTGATTACAAGCAAGGAGATTTTAGATAGAGAACAACCCTATCACGTTAATATTCAAGAATTGTTGGGGAAGCACGATAAGGTTTTTGGAGAGATACCATCAGGGAGGCCACCAGATAGAGGTTTTGAGCACACTATTGAGTTGGAGGAGGGGGCAAAGCCAGTCATTACTACCCCCTATCGTCATCCTAAGAAGTTTAAGGATGAGATTGAAAAGGAAATCAAGGAATTGATATAGATGGGACATATCAGACCGAGTTCTAGTCCCTTTGCTTCTTCAGTGGTGTTGGATAAAAAGAAGGATGGGACAATGCGGATGTGTATTGATTATAGAGCTCTCAATAAGAAAACCATAAAAAACAGATACCCTATACTCAAGATCGATGAGCTCTTGGATGAGTTACATGGTGTTGTCTATTTCTCCAAGATAGACCTTCGTTCAGGGTACCACCAGATCAGGGTGCAAGAGTAGGATATCCATAAGACCGCATTCAGATGTCACTATGGGCATTATGAGTTTTTGGTAGTGCCATTTGGATTAACTAACACACCTGCCACATTTCAGTCTTGTATGAATCATATTTTCAATAAGTAGTTGCGTAAGTTTCTCCTAGTATTCTTTGATGACTTGCTCATTTACAGTAAAACTTGAGAGGATCACTTGAGTCATTTGAATGAGATTTTGACTATCATGGGAGAGCAATCATTATATGCTAAGGCCTTGAAATGTGAATTCGGCCTTAGAGAGATACTCTACTTGGGGCATGTGATTAGTTCAAACGGGGTGCAGGTTCATTAGGAGAAAATACAAGTGATACTTGATTGGCCACCACCCAGGACACTCACAAAGTTGAGAGGATTCTTTGGATTGTGCAGTTACTATAGACGGTTTGTGAGAGGATTTTCACATTTGGGAGCACCTTTGACAAATTTGACCAAGAAAGGTGCATTTAGTTGGTCTGAGGAGGCGCAACGAGCTTTTGATAAGCTCAAGGAGGTGATGAGTAGTTGTCCAGTCTTGGCGCTTCCAGATTTCACACAACCGTTTGTCTTGGAGTGTGATGCTTCAGGTGAGGGCATAGGAACAGTTTTGATGCAGAACCGACACCCTATAGCTTTTGAGAGCCATAAGTTGAGGGGTCCAGAGAGGCTATACTCCATCTATGATAAGGAGATGCTCGCCATCATGCATGCCTTGGCGAAATTCAGGCAATATCTAGTTGGAGCGAAATTTGTGGTGAGGACCGACCACAATAGCCTTAGATATTTCTTGGAGCAGAGGGATTTGAACGAGAGACAATAGAAGTGGGCTAGCAGGATACAGTCATATGATTTTGATATAGAGTATGTGAAAGGGAAGAACATTGTTGCAGATGCCCTTTCTAGGAGGCCTTCAGCTTGCTCACTTTCAGAGATTTCAGTAGATTGGAAATCCCTCTTGTTGGTGGAGTACTCTAAGAATAAATTTGCTTGTGAGGTGATGGATGGACTAGTTCAGGATGATAGGTATCGAGTAGATGATGTGATTTTCTATAAGGATAGGATTTACTTGATGCCAAAATCTAAATTGAAGGACAAAATACTTCATGCCTCACATGACACTCCTTTAGCAAGCCATCAAGGCTACTTCAAGACATACAGGCAGGTGAGGGAGAGGTTCTCATGGAAGGGCCTCAAGGAGGATGTCTTGAGACATGTGAAGGAGTGTGGGACTTGTTAGCAGAACAAGTCCGAGCTTTCACAGCCAGCAGGATCATTGCAGCCCTTGCCCATTCCTGAGAGGAAGTGGGAGAGTATATCCATGGACTTCATCACAAGTCTATCCAAGGTGCATGGGAGAGACTGCATCTATGTGGTGGTGGATCGGTTGACGAAGTATGCTCACTTCTTCGCTATACCGACAGAGTACAGGGCTCTGCAGGTTGTAGAGTTATTCTTTAGAGAGATAGTTAGGCTGCATGGTTTACCGAGATTCATTGTCAGTGATCGGGATAGTCAATTTTTGAGTGCATTTTGGCAGGAGCTATTCAGGTTGGCGGGTACAAAGTTGACACTTAGCACAAGTTACCATCCTCAGACAGATGGCCAGACTGAGATTGTGAATAAATGAATGGAGGGTTACTTGCACAACTACATATCTGGGCAGCAAAGAGCGTGGGTTAAGTGGTTGCACTTGGGGGAATAGTGTTACAACACCACTTACCACATGTCTATTGGGATGTCACCTTTTTGGGCTTTATATGGTTATGATGCACCATTATTTATGGATTTGGATTTTGGAGAGAGTAGAGCTCCTAAGGCCAAGGATTGGATACAGGAAAGCTAGGACATCTTAAGGGC
Organism: Sequoia sempervirens; assembly: GCA_007258455.2. NCBI lineage: Eukaryota > Viridiplantae > Streptophyta > Pinopsida > Cupressales > Cupressaceae > Sequoia > Sequoia sempervirens. Next base: position 87,586 of record VDFB02153691.1, read on the forward strand.
ACTTAAGGACAACTTGCAAACAACACAAAATCAGCAGAAGATCTATGTAGATAGACACAGGGTTGAGCGTAGCTTTGAGGTGGGGGACATGGTCTACCTTCGTTTGCATCCCTATAGACAATCTTCATTGAAGAGGAGTGGTGCAGAGAAGCTTCAGCCTCGATTCTATGGGCCATACAGGATTGTCAGGCGCATTGGAGAGGTTGCCTATGAGTTGGAGCTGCCTGAGAGCAGCAAGATTCATAATGTTTTTCATGTTTCATGCCTCAAGAACACACTTGGTCAGCAGGTCACTTCTTCAGCAAAGCTTCCACCATTGGATGAGGAGGGCCATTTGATCCTCATTCTTGACGAGATCATTGATACTCGTGAAAAGAAGTTGAGGAATAGAGTGGTGGAGTTCTTGGTGAGATGGAAAGATTTGCCAGTAGAAGATGCCACGTGGGAAGGTGAACAGATTTTGGAGCATCCTAGCTTGCAATTGCTTGAGGGCAAGCAATTCCGGAAAGGGAGGACTGTAATGTTCCCTTTCTAGTCACCACCAGGAGATTGATTATTTTAGCTATTATTTATTCCCGGGGCTAAAATTGGAGAAATAAGGGAATAAAATATTAGATTAATTATTTATAAAGTTATCTCAAAATTATAATATCAAGAGGTGACTTTATATTTAATTAATTTAATGTTAAGTGACTAAACAAAATATTAAAACATAAAGTCACTTAAGTGAATAAAATAATATTTTATTTTGGAAGCTTCTTGGAGACTTGGTGAAAATTCTATATAAGGAGCATTTGTCTTGCACTTGGGCATCTTGGTTGTTGACTTCTTTTCTACTTCATTGGTGAGCTGAGTGCTTAGCAAGTTGCCTGAGGGTTTGAAGACTCTGAGGTGCCGGTTTCGGTTGTAAAAGATCAACCCTAGCTGGGAGAGAGAGAGATATTTTAGTGTTTCACATTGTGCCAAAATTTAGTGGCCATTGGCCAAATTTTGATGGTTTGGAGGAAATCGATTCAAGAGGAAATTTTGTAGATTTTGTTGATGAATTTCAGTTTCTTGGAGGGACTTTTTTGCTTGAAGAAGTCGACTTGATTGGTGGAACCGATTTTCCATTTGCTGGTTGCAAGAAATCAATGTTATCATTTCAGCTGGGGCACACAAGGAGGAAATTTGATTTTGGTCTTGGAGGCATATAAAATTCTGATAAATTCTGAGAAGCATCGTTGGGATCCTAGAAGGCATTGCGCAACATCTTGAAGGTTATAGGTAGCTTCTACATGAAGAATTGACTTGATTTGTGTGGTAACCATCTTGTTCCAAGTTCTTCATTTTTGATTTAAATATTGCATTTAGGTCCATCTACTCATATAGGTGTTGTAAGAGACCAGGTGTCTCTCAACCCAAACCCTCTGACTGTAACTGCGTTTTTTTTTTTGTTTTGTAATTTTTGGTTATTTTGAGGTTTTTTGCAATAAAAGAGAAAATGCGATTTTGCTAGAAAATGCTTGAAAAAATATGATAAAATACCAGAAGACTATTTTGATAGAAATAAGCCTACAAATCTGATGCTTGATGATTTATTTATTTTCCAGAATAATGCGAAATACAATCATGCAAGTAAAAAGGCAAACTAATATTTAAAGAACCGGAACTAGGTTGCAGCCGCCTGAAGAGAGCCAGTAAAGGTACGGCCAAATGGAAGAAGCAAACTACAGACCCCAAAATCAACGCCAGAGCTCCAGAATCCCTAGGCGCTCAGAATAAAGGAAGCAGAGGCTCACAAATCAAGACGTTTGGCTGAATATGGATGGTACAACCTTGCTGCTGTGATAGTATGACCTGTACCAGCAATGAAGAATTCTGTACTGCCTTGAAGTTTGTGCCAGATGCAAAACAAAACATTGCCAATTCAATATTCTCCTTCTGGAAGGAAGATTGATCCAACTCTGAATAAAAACTCCACAGTAAAACTCTGTAATAACTTCTGAATGAAGCTATTCAACTGACAATCTTCAACTAGTATTGCACAGTGTCAGTATGCCTGATTCTGAAGAGGGAACGTTCTTCAAAACCCAATGATCTGCAGAAACCCTGGTTTCTCAAACCCCAATGCTCTCCGAGAGAAAATAATAACAAATTAGAATAATCAACATATGAGTTCGATTTGCCTTTGGTAGAATATATAATCCTCTCAAGAATTCGACCCTTCTCAAAAAATCACTTAAAATGCATTTAATAATATAAATTCGCCTCTTTTTGACTTAGGCAATATAATTAAATAATGGCGTCCCTTTTAATGAATAAATAAATACTCATTATAATAATAATTCTCCTTTATTATAAAGTATTAAATACTTTATAATATGCCATTAATAATTAATACTTTAATATATGATTAAAGTGACTTTATAACATAAAGTCAAAATAATAATCATTTAATTATTATTAAATGCTCCATTATTCTTCATCTACTCAGCAAATTGTCAAACCGGGTCGAAACTGAGCTAACCAGCTGAACCAGGTGCCCTGCCAGAAATAACAGCGCCTACCTGCCTAACTTACTATAAATAGTAAGTATCTGTAAATCACTCTGAAAGTGTCTGCTAAGGCCCAAACCTGAATCAACTGCTGGAGTGATGTTCCCAAACGCTGGATAACTGCCTCAAGTGATCCTCTAAACACTTATGCCAGCCTACGAGGATCCGAATAATAGGCTAACCTCAGACATAACTGTACTGCCTAGGAAGGGGACATTACAGGCGTTGCTGCTGACTTAATCAGCATCTGGATATTGTATTTGCAGTCACATTATAGCAATAACATTGCATATGTAATGCTGTTTTACACACAGCAGTTTGGCACGTTAGTTTTCAGTCATGATGATGTAAGAAGTTGAATGTAAACTCAATTATTCTAGGTCTGATTGCATCTCATTTTCAGTTTGTAAACATTATCATATTGTTGCAATATCATTTTGGAGTGATAAGGAGTTTGGCTGCAAATTGTATGACGAAATGTTTTATTGCTGTAGGTGTGCATTTTCATAAGTAGAAGTCATTTATATGCATGAGAAAATATAAAAACATCTTGCATTTCATTTCTATTTTCTTAGAAGTTGTTTAACATTCATTTTCAAGCTATTTGCATCATTGGAAAACATCAAAAACAAAATCACAACAAAGTGAAAACAAAATCAGCAAGTTCAGACTTTACATGCCAACTGTTTGAGAAAATGTCCAAGGTCTGAAAATTGGGGAAATAGATCAGAATTTTCCAAGGACATTACAATATCCATCATAGAAATTCCTGGGTCCCAAGGTTGGTAGCACCATCTCGTCAAAACATAATCTTGTTGATCATTGGTAAAAATGATCTCTTGAAAACTACCAAGAAGAAAAATAGGAGTAAATTTACCATATTCATCATAGATTATCTTACTTTCAACAATTATTGAGTACCAAATGATTCTAGGATTCCAATTCAGCCTTAGAAGTGAACCATCATGTTCATGTTTGGCTACTCTAATTTTAATAATCTGCTTCTCATACTCAAACTACCTCCCTCTCTTCTAGAATCCTAAGAGGTGTTCACTGTCTAACTTCAAACTGAAATTGATCTCATTGTTGGTCTCATTCTTGATTAATGGCAAAAGAACTTTGTTCAACCATAGAATCATGTTGGCGTTTAAATTTGCACCTCTGGAATGCGGATTTGAAACGGACAGCTATGCACAGATAAACTGCTCTTCAAATTAGGAGGGGAAGCTCCCTGTTGCTGATGGTATGAAAGAAAGTAAATTAAATCTAATCCGCTTATCTTTTTGGTTCAGCTAGAGCACAAGGTTTATAAAACACAAGACGCCGTAACTCAGATTTTCTGATTAAGAATTCCTACTACGACTAACCTACGCTAAAGATGTTTCTAATTTCTCAAGTAATACGCAGAGCAAGAGAAAATAGAAATAAACAAGGTTCGATTCTCTGATAAAGTGCTTAAATAAACTCTTTCCCAACATACATATACTTACTTTCAATGTAGGCTGAAATTAAGATCACATAAGCATAACACAATAAACGTACTTAGACAAACTTTCCTCTCAACATGCATCTACTTACTTTCAATGCAAGCTGAAATTTAAGATCATATAAGTATAACACAATAGACGGAAACTTGAGACATTATATCGGGGCAAAAGAGGCTCAGGACTTTATTTCTCAAACTTTTGGAACAAAGATTATACTAAACATGTGCACGGAACAAGAAATTGCAACTAAAGAGGCTTGCAATCTTGTTCTTACACAAAGAGAACAACAATTACAACAACTACCTGTTGGCTAAAAGAGACTCAACAATTCGCTATCATAAACACAATTGAACAACACTGAATAACAAATAGAAGGCACTATAGGCTCAACGTTTTGTTATCACTAGCATGGTTGAAAATAAATTTAGCAAGACTGCTCTTATTTATAGCCTAAGTAGAGGAGTAGGGAACCCTAAAATCTCCTTGCTTTTACAACTAGGGCTTGCTTAGCAAGCAAGCTTTATTTCTAAATCTAGAAAGAAGATAACATCTAACACCTAAAAAAGCAGGAAAAGCGGGAAACACCAACTATTGCAATTTATCTTCTTTCTCTTCAAAGAATGGATAAAAATTGTTCCAAGAATAGAAAGAAAGCGGAAAGATGAAAGCCGCTTTAAATCTCAATCACATCCGCTAAAAAGCAGGAAACTGTTTCCCAATCAAGTGCATCTATACCCTCAATAGCAAAGTTACGCTTTTCTAAGATATCCTCTCCATCTGCAATTGATCTCAGGAAATTTTCAACCTCATTGGCCGCCTTTTGAAACTTTGCTGACATCATGGAAATATGACTCATTCTCCCGCCAACTGGATTGTTGCCATCACAGCTGTGAACAACACTCTGAAATTGTGTTTGCACTTCATCAAGCTCGATATAGGAACCATCTTCAAGACTGTATTGAGAAGGAATCTCTATGACGAACTCATTGATGAAAAGAAGAGCTTCAATCACCCTTTGTCTGTAGGCAATAAACTCCTCGGATATCCTCTCATAGGTTTTAATTTTGAAGACGTGACGCTTTCAGGCCAAGGGGGAATTGAGAAGCATTCCTCGATCATATCAGGGTTCAAACTACAGATCAATCTGCGATCTATTAACTGGATCTCCTGTGTCGTCGGATTGTAATGCTTGATGCAAGCATTTACAAATTCAAGACTCTGAACTGATATAGGAATGGATGCTGCTGCGAGGAGTCCAGAGTGTCCCAAGTTTTTTATTGTAGTGTTGCCTGCCCTCTCCAAAGCGTGTAGATCAAACACCGACTTGATATGATGCAAGTCCATCTCAGCTGTTTTGATGTAGTCATGATAGAGAGCTAATTTGGTCTTGAAATCATTGGGAATGTACTCCATTTTGAAAACCCTAAAGAATGACTGTAAACTCGCTTGGGTTGAGACAAGTTTTGAGCAACTTACTATTTTTAGAATGCTGATTTTTCTTCCTCAAACGGACAATTTTTTGAGAATTTTCCTAAGATATGGGTTTTGCTCAAAATTTTGTTGCAAGACAACCCAGATCGTCCGTTTTTTAAAATCTTGAATTTAGACTGAAAAAACAACAAACCCTAATTTCTTCAATTTTTCATCGAAAAAAAGTTGGCACCTGGGTTTTGTTCAAAATACAATTTGGAATGAACTCAGTTGATCAGATTTGAAAAACACCGAGGGCTGATGGAAAAAGCAGCAAACCCTAGAATTTGAATTTTCTTAAAAAAAGTTGAGATATGGGTTTTCTTCGGAAGAACGTTTCAAGAGGACCCAGATGATCAAAATTTGCAAACTTTGAAGATTTCACTGACATGCAAGGAAAAAGCAGCTGCTGCAACTTGAGAAAATTTCTTGAAAATTCTTCAAAAGAATGATTTGAGCAGACCCAGATGGCTGAAAATTGAAATCTTTGACCTTCTCCTTCAAAAATTTGATGTTTTGGATGAAAAAATCATGAAAAAGCAAGGTTTTATATTGCTGGTCTGAAAATTATTCTTGAAAATCAGCAAGTTGAAGCTCTAAATCTTGAAAAGAAAACTTTGAAGTTGCTGCTGCACTCTTCTCCTTGGGACGCCACCTGCAATAATGATGAAAATTGCATGGAAGAGATATATTAAATAGACTTAGGGTTTGAAATAGCTCTGCTTTCTTTTGTTTTTATCCACAAAACCCTAAAATCTTCTCATGCATCGAACTTGGACATTCACTTCAACTTGCAACTTTGAAAATTTTGAAACTTTGACGAAGGCATGGCAAGTTGGGCGCCCTTCTTGGCTAGGGGCACCAACTTCTTCCAGACTTAGCCATTGACTTAGCCATTTTTTTGAGTTTTTCAAATTCTTCATTTCCCTTCGATCCTTTGATGAAAACCTGATTCTAGGAGCTACGCTGATCCAATTGATTGACTGTCAACTTCGTTGGATAGCTTGATTGAATCCAACAAGGTGATCTTAGGTGCTGAATTGGGAAATTCTATCATTTAGAGCTTCAAAACCTTGGGCGCCCTTTCTCTCCAGGGGCGCCCATCTTTACCAGACTTAGAAAACTTTTCTATTTCTTCATCAATTCCTCTTCTACAGATGATCCTGTCAGATCTGAAGATCCGAGCGTCAGATTGATTGATGGTTGGGCTCGTTGCTGAGCTGAGACGATCTAAAGGGGGATCTCCTGGGGATCACTTTGCCAAACAGTTGAATTTGAGGTACCAAAAGCTTGGGCGCCCCTGGCAAGTTGGGGCGCCCAACTTCACTAGAGTTAGTCATTTTTACTATTTTCTTCTTGCTTTTGACTTTGGCTCTTGTCAAACCCTCTGTTCTGTCTGCTGCATCTGGCGACTACCAACTCCGATTGACATGTTGGTGATCTCGTTGGAAACCCTGATCAATTATGAAGAAGTCATCTTGGAGGCTTCACCGGAAAAAAACATCCGTTTGGGCTCTCGAAATCATCAGTGCCTTTCTCTTCTAGGGGCGCCCATTTGTTCCAAACTTAGAATATTTTTCATTTGATTTTATCTTCAAGTTCAAACCTTCATTCTATACCTTCAACTTTGATCTGGATTTGCCGGAGATTGACTAGTCAGATGCACTGATGAAGACATCGGTTGCGAAGCAGACTGAATTCTGAAGAGATTGATCCCATCTGCAAACCCTAACTGCTGAGTTCGGCCCCTCAAAAAGCTGGGGCGCCCCTGGGCACTTGGGGCACTGAAAGTTCCCAGAGTTAGAAAATTTTCTGATATTCTCATGATTTCCATTCTGTCTTTTGTTTGAAACTCCTCCGTTTGATCTCGAATCCCAAGCGACTGGATGGTCTGATGACTGTATTGCGGGATTCGCTGTGGAGCTGAGAGGATTCTGAACAACTATGCCTGGGAGCTCAAACCCTAATTCCATCATTTGATGCCCTAAAAAGATGGGCGCCTTTTCTCTCCTGGGGCGCCCATGTCAAGCAAACTTAGCCAAATTTCTACAGTCTTCACCCTCGTCCTTCGTTCTTCGTGCATGTTCTTCAACTCATCTTTTGTTCAATGTTCGAACTTTGACTTTGGTACCTGGCAGCTGACTAACCTCCATCGATGACTTTTTAGCTCCCGAAATGCTTTCTGAAATTGAAAAAGCAGAATAGACCCACTAGGGCAAAACTGATTATTTCTCGATTCTGACTGCACCAGCCTGATGTGGAAGTGTTTTGAGCCAATCAAAATCAGTTTGAATCCCAACAAACCAACTTTCTATTTTTAGAAAATTTTGCCAGTATCCGTTTTGAAAGAAACCCAGAAAAATTGAGGTAGTTGACAGTGAAGTTGCAGAGTACTGGATTATTGCATTTGATTGCTGGAGGCTGTGGATTAAAGGGTTTGTTTTCGAGCATATCTAGTGTTTCCATGTTAAGTTTCAGAGGTCCGCATGAAGATTTGATCGAGATATGAATATCTATGTTCTAATAGTTGTTCAGTCATTCTAGTTGGCGAATCTGAAAGAAGATGTGATTTTGGTAATTTGAGTTGTTGCGGATCTTTCTGTGGTGCTTCGTGATGCTCGTGGATGTTTCTCGATCGTGTGTTGTTGGTCCACATCGATCATTGTGCTCGCGATTGGTGATTTTCTTTTGTGAGTTCATGTTTTCCATGTTCTTGGCCGACAAGGTGTTGAAGCGTATTGTGGATCTTCGGGGAATAATTCTTGAAACTGTTTCGTGTTCGAGGATGTTGTTTTGGGTCCTTGCTTTGTTGTGGCCGACATTGGTTGGTTCGCATTGTAATTTGTTTATTGCTTGAGGCCGACCTATTTGAGTTTGCACGTTATCTTACTAGCCGTTGTTTTTAGGCCGACATCTTAATGATTAGATGATTTGCGGATGATATAAATAGAAGAGAGAGGATTTGTTACAAGATACAAAAGGGAGAGGGATCAATAAGGTGCTTGATAGTGTGAAGTATGAAGCACGATGACGAAGTATTTTGATCTGGAAGAATCTTAGAGCAAAAGGATTGTGGAGCAAAGCAAAAGGAGTTGATGGAAAATTGTTAGTATTTGAGTTATTTGTAATCCCTGGGCTGCGGCCTAGAATCTGTTAAGCCCGAGAGGCATATGTAATGTGTTTTGAGAGTATAATATAATGAGAAATTAGCTTTGAAGGCTGGGTTTTTCCCAGGATATATCTTGTGTCCGGTGTTCTTGAATGTCTTTTATCTTTCTGTGGATTAGCTATTAATTTTTGTTGCATATCTATTGTGATCATGAAGTTAGTAATTTAGGCTACAAGGCGGGACAGTCCTTAATTGGATCCTCCTACCTTGACTGTGTCAAATGGTATTAGAGCTGGTTGCGAATCTGTTAGCAGGTTGTGAATCTATTGGGAAGGAAGACAGTGTTGAAAGAAGTGCGAAACCCTAAGTGTCATCATAGAAGAAAGATCGAGGCAAGGAAGATCTGGGTAAGCATTCAAATTTAGTTGTTTATCTGATTTGTTTTAATGGGGAAGATTGGGAAGAGGATGATGAAGGAAAATGAAACCCTAATATGTGAAAGGGATACTTTGGAGGAAGAATTGTGCAAAATCAAGAAGTGTAATTCATAATTGATGGAGAGGATGAAAGAACTAGGAGGAGACAAGTATGATGCTCTTGAAGAAGAACTGAAAAATGTCAAAGGAGAAATGAAGAACTAGAAGCAGAGTTGGATATGTTTGAGGATCTTGAAAAGGAATTTGTAGAAGGATTCAAGTTGTTTGTAAAGGTGGAAAATTGGAACAGAGATCTGGAGGAAAGTTTGAAGGAGCTGAACAAGGAGAACAATTTGCAGAAGAAGGAAATATCTGGCTTGAAGGAACATGTTAATCAATTGGAGCAATCACTTAAAGCATGCCAGAAGGAGAATGAGAATCTGAGATCTAAGCCTGAATTTTGTGATGTTTCTTGTGATACTAATGACTTGTGTGATGCTACAGAAGTTTCTTTGGAAGGTGAAGTTGAAGGTAACAATGTATCGAAGCCTACAATTGTTGGTGATGGTATTGGTTTCAAAATCATGCAAAGAATGGAATACGGAGGAAACGGATTGGGAAAGCATTAGCAAGGAATTACATAACCTTTTGAACCAATAATAAGATCCAGAAGTGAAGGCCTTGGATATGACAGAGGTAAGAATGTTATTGCAAGTTTGAATTAGAGAAGAAAAAGTATGTATTGTTCACATTGTAGTAGGCATGGACATGAAAATGAATTGTGTTGGGATCTATATCCTTGTAAGTTATGTGGATTAAGGAATCATTCTGAAAAGATGTGTTGGGATAAAATAAGAAGGAAAAAGCCTATGACAAATTGTAAACAGATGAATTATGGATGGATTGATGGAGCAAAGTGGAAACATGTTACTTGTATGTTTAGAAGATTGTACAGATGGAAGAACTCATATGTTGGAGGAAAAGAGGGAGCAAGATGCAGAGAAAGAAGACCTTATGCAGAGCAGAACAAGGACAGTTATTGAAACTATAGAGGGAGAGGTGACAAAAGTCATAATGTTTATCACAATGAAGGGTACCGGAGGAGTGAAAGAGGATTTGCTAGAAGAGGAACTCGTTTTCAAGTTTGGAGGAAGAAAGAATCAAGCATTCAGTACCATCAAGAACCTAATACCGGAGAAGCTAATGAAAGAGGAGCAGTAAAGGATGCAGAGATAGTTTGTGCAGATGAAGAAGAGCCTGTTGATACGGAATTAGTTTATGCAGAGGAAGGGGAACCTTTGGAGGTATCAGATTTCATAGAACCGGAAGAAGGTGAAGCATTGATCTTAAGGAGAAAGTTTGTGTACTAGAGCGAAGTAAATGTGAATGAAGGAATAGGAGAGGATAATGATCTTGAGGCAACTTGCGGAGAAGGCTTGCTCAGACCGCCGACCAGTGAGGCAGTGCAAGGCTTGCAAGTAGACCGCCAAACCTCAACCATGACAAGATGAAGAACTTGAGGCAACTTGCAGGGTGGGCTTGCTTAGATCGTTGACCAGTGAGGCAGTGCAAGGCTTGCAAGTAGAACGCCGAACCAATTCAAAGAGGAGAACTTGAGGCGGTTTGCAGGGTGGACTTGAACAGAACGCTGACCTTGAGGCAGTTGCAAGTACCTGTGAACAGATCGCCAAACCGATTCAAAGGACTTGAGGTAGTTTGCAAGGTGGACTTGAATAGAATGTTGACCTTGAGGCAGTTGCAAGTGCCTGTGGACAGATCGCCGAACCAATTCAAGAAACAACAGACCAAAGTGAAGAGGTCACTTTTCAAATAACCCCGAGAGTCTGATGTAGGGGCATCCGGAAGCATTCAAAAAATTGAGGCAGTTGACAGTGAAGTTGCAGAGTACTGGATTATTGCATTTGATTGCTAGAGGCTGTGGATTAAAGGGTTTGTTTTCGAGCATATCTAGTGTTTCCATGTTAAGTTTCAGAGGTCCACATGAAGATTTGATCGAGATATGAATATCTATGTTCTAACAGTTGTTCAGTCATTCTAGTTGGCGAATCTGAAAGAAGATGATGTGATTCTGGTAATTTGAGTTGTTGTGGATGTTTTTGTGGTGATTTGTGATGCTCATGGATGTTTCTAGATCATGTGTTGTTGGTCCACATCGATCGTTGTGCTCACGCTTGGTGATTTTCTTTTGTGAGTTCATGTTTTCCATGTTCTTGGCCGACAGGGTGTTGAAGTGTATTGTGGATCTTCGAGGAATAATTCTTGAAAGTGTTTCGTGTTCGAGGATGTTGTTTTGGGTCCTTGCTTTTTTGTGGCCAACATTGGTTGGTTCGCATTGTAATTTGTTTATTGTTTGAGGCCGACCTATTTGAGTTTGCACGTTATCTTACTAGCCGTTGTTTTTAGGCCGACATGTTAATGGTTAGATGATTTGCGGATGATATAAATAGAAGAGTGAGGATTTGTTACAAGACACAGAAGAGAGAGGGATCAATAAGGTGCTCGATAGTGTGAAGTATGAAGCACGGTGACGAAATATTTTGATCCGGAAGAATCTCAAAGCAGAAGGAGTTGATGGAAAATTGTTATTATTTGAGTTATTTGTAATCCCTAGGCTGTGGCCTAGAATCTGTTAAGCCCGAAAGGCATATGTAATGTGTTTTGAGATTATAATATAATGAGGAATGAGCTTTGAAGGCTAGGTTTTTCCTTGTTAGGGTTTTCCTAGGATATATCTTGTGTTCGGTGTTCTTGAATGTCTTTTATCTTTCTATGGATTAGCTATTAATTTCTATTGCATATCTGTTGTGATCATGAAGTTAGTAATTTAGGCTACAAGTGAAATAAGCTAACCAATTTTTTGCCACAGTTTTACACAATCACCAACACTTGGCCAACTTGATTAGCATTAGTGCCAATTGCAAAACACTATCAAAGCAACTCTAACCAAGAATGCGCCCTAAAACCACTTAAGGAAGAGGGACGGCCATATGGTCAGAGGATCCCTAGTATCCAAACTTGATACAGAAATAGAATGCAACTGGAAACTGAAGATAAAACTCAACGCCAAGAATGTGCACCCAAGATCCCATTGAGGGCGAGGTGCTAACATATGGCGGAGTACTTATTACAAATTTAAAGAAATTTAGGCGGTGAACCAGCCATAAGAATTTCCACGCTACCACTTAATCAGTGGGGGGAAAACATTACAATTCAAAGCAATTCATCCTTAACGGGCATCCACTCACTATGGGAATTCGCCACTTTTCAGTGGGTAAATAAAGAGAGATTAAATTGTTCTTTCTCCACACTGGCGGTAAACCATCCAGGGGTTACAAATGTGAAATTAAACACAAGAATATGCAGCAATTAAAATGACTGAAACAGTACTACTGTTTACAGTCTTACAATATAAATAACAGCTGCAAATTACAAGAGATTTACAATAGAATCAAAGCACAATTGATAGAAGATGATCACCACAATAAATTATCTCTCAAATGCTGGAAACATAACCAAAATCTGAACTTCTAGAGGTCTGATATTAATAACCAGCAAACTGAAAATGATCAACCAACAAACTGTAAATTAATGAAATGCTCACAACTACTTCAAAATACCTCCAAATGGAATGAAACGAATTGCAATGACTCTCTGGAGGATAGGCGCCCAATATGCAATAGCAAAATTGCATCAAAACTCCACCAATAATTTATCACAAACTTCAATGCCCTCTTGAAATGGTATGGCCTGCTGAAAGGAGCGATTTTGCAAGATAAAATAAAATACTTCGAATTAAAATTCCAATCTTCTGTGGAAAGGGTTGCCCTTGGTCTAGAATCACAAAACATTTGTACCCAGAACGAGATTAAATTTGCTCAAAAAGCTGCTAACAAAAATCACTTTCAGCTGTAGAAATACCAGCAACACAAAACTAAAAACATCACCAAAATTCTCCACTTTGAAGCCCAAATCTGCTAGTCTGAATGAGAAGCAGCAATAAACCAACTAGGTGTTATCTTTCAAACACGAAATTGGACAAATGCTAGGAGGTAAGCATTCCTCGAAGCCAAATTCACAATGTCATTTTGACAGCATAACCTTAGCATAAACACTGGATACCAAATGCTAGAGCAAAGCTTCATATTTAAAGAGAATGAGATGACTTCAATTTCCCCTCATGGTACGCCAAAAGTCACATTTGAAACTTTTCAAATTTCCAAAAGTTATTAATTCCTCCTCAAGATGGCGTCCACCTCATGGCAATTAAAACTTCATTAAATATTTAATTTTTCCTTTATGAGGGCGTCCCCCTTCAAGTCCACTTTTTAAACACAACTTGAAGTTATCATCCTAGGCCAAGGGGGTCAACAAGGAAACATAACATTAATTGCTTTGTATTAAATAATTGCCATCAAAACTGCATTTTGGAAGCTATACCAAAAATACCAACTGCTCCAACAAGAAAGAACAACTAAAGTACTGCCAATAGGACCACTGCCAAACATAGTATTTACTAAAAATATTAAACACCAAGAAATGCCACAAAACCTCCAAACAAAGGAAACCCTAATTTCACTTCTGATCAACCTACGAATTTCCGGAAATAGGCTATCATTCAAAGAAGAGCGTATGGCCAAAATGGGGACATTACAGCAAGGCAGGACAGTCCTTAATTGGATCCTCCTACCTTGATTGCGTCACCAACTCATTTACTTCTTATGAATTGCAATCTCCTGCAATTTGATTGAAGAGAGTTTGGTTATAGCATTACTTGGGTTTATCTCACTGCTCCAAGCTTGTTTCCATACTTAACTAATAGGAGATGCATTGGGGTCTCAAGTTCTACTATTGTTTTCAATCTCGTCACAACATTCATGAAAAACTTCTTTATTCAACTCAAAGAGCGGGTTGTCATAAGTCATATTCCCTTGAACTTCAAATAAGGGAGTATTAACAATCTGGAAGTTATCCTTAGACCCATCTATTTCTAAACTTTTATTTTCCGGACAATGGTTCGAGCCATAGGTCTCATCAATGTTGTCTTCTTTCTCCTTGACATGTTTAGTTACTTCATTCTGATTTTCTGCATCTTGTAATTCTTGTTGACCATATATCAATTTAGCTTCTCCTTGCTTGTATAGATCTAAAGCCTCATGATCTTTAGCTGCTAGTCTGTTCACACTCTTTTCCTTTGGGGTATGAACCTCCAAAGTCTTCAACATTAGGTGTTGAGAATCTTGACTAGGTGGATGAGCGCATGGAGATCTTGTTCCAATATCTGAATTACAATACTTAGTCTGAAAACTCATTTTGTGTTTATCTACGTGTCCATGCCTTTGCTTAATTTTCTGCAAGTTCTCCCTTGCTCGAGCGGCTACCATCTTGGCATTCTTAGCTTTCTCATTCCACCATTCACACAGTCGAAGAGTCCTCTCCACATCTTCAACACTATCCATTAGTTCCCCTAGTTTTTTGCTTGCAATTGCTTCATAAAAAATCCTCCTCACTTGCTTGTCTCTATCTTCCTCTAAATTTTGTGCTTTTATTGATTCATTTCTTTCCATCCTCTCTTCTGCGATTCATAACTTTCTTTTTTCATCTTTTAATGCCACAATTCTTTCATTATTAAATCTGTCGTACAATGTATCTTCTGATTTACTTTCATTAGAAAGACTACTCCTCTCATCCATAACTATTGAATTGTTGGTGGTTATCATGTACTCCTCAAAAGGTGAAGAAGAATCAGACTCAATCCCTTCAATGTCATCCTCAATGCATGACTCTTGAGATGGAGCAAGAGCAATCTCAAGTTCAAAAGGAATTCCACATGTATTTTCCTTCATAGGCTCATTTTGGAAGTTAAACCGAAAACCTCCTGCATTGTGGAAATGAAAGAAGTTATCATCTATAGCAGATGTGAATCCTTATCATTTTTAGTTGGCTCCTCATGTATTGACTCCTCATTAGTGGCTACCTCATGACCCTCATGAAACCAAGTACTTATTTCATTTGTGATAGAAGAAACATATGAAGATTTATCTTCCTCCTTATGAACAATTTCCACATCTCGTATTTTCTTGCATTCATCTTCTATATGTACAACTAAAGGAATCTCTGCCCATTCATCTTCTAAATTGATCCTCTCGCTCTTCCTTTTCCAAGTGAGGTTTTAATTTTTTCTCACATTGTGTGAACACATCGAGGAACAACGTATACGCAGATGAAGAGGGAACCCATTCTTGTTTCCAAACAAACCATAGTATAGATATGGTGGGTCGGGAGAAAACATCACTCTCTTGGATAGTTAGAATCATAATATCTTTCATGGTTGCAAACACATCTTCATCATGTGTGTTTTTGATCGTGGTGAAGAAATGATGGAACATGTTATAGATCAGATCTTGCAATCCTAAGTCCACAAGAGGGTTACTTGTCCTGATTTCTGCAAATGCCTTTAATATGGTCATCCTTCTTGAGTAATGCATACTATTGATGTCATCTAAGTCTTTAAAACTATCTATGATCATGTGCAATACCTCTTTCATCGTGTTGTCGTCATAAGGAACTAGAGGTACCAAAATTCTAATTACCTCACTTAAACAAGAGGAAACCAACAACTTGATTTCCTCATCATGATGCCTCAACCATTTATGCTGATTCAAGGTGGTTACTGTAGGAGTTAGAGCTATATCTAACACTTTAGATGACCACTCAATTAGGCTCAAACATTCTTCTACTCTTTTAAATGTGACCACAATGTCATTCCTTTGGGATAAATTACTGAGCTTACTACCTAATTCATAAAGTAATCTCGCCAACCATTTTCTATCATCGGTTGCCATACTTCAAACGAAAAGTCAATTTATTGCATTACCCAAAGGCTGGCAGGACCTTTAGCTCTGATACCACTATAACAACCCTTGCCCAAGTTTGGAGGTTTTAACGATATAATCGGATAAGAGTCGACAAGTAAACATGTTGTCAACAATTCACAAAATTGTACTTTGCAACGTTTCTTGTAGAATTACTTTAAACCTTGCATTTATTTTATAGGTAAGATATCAAAATATGCCAAACACCAAGAGACTTTAAGAGATGATAAAAATGAGTGACACTAATTGCTTATTGGATAGGCATGTATTGTTAAGGAGAAATAATAATATGACAATAATGATGCTATGTTCTTTAATATGAGCCTTGAATGAATATGAATTAATAAGTAACTCAAGACTGAAAATTAGACAAGATAATGAATTCACTGTTTCTGATTTTGCTCTTCAATTCATGTGATTGTATGTATGATGGATTAATGTCTTGACGGATCGCTATTTCTGATTTAAAACCTTTTATGCATGCGATATGAAGTTGACACTGTCTCAGATTTTTGCTACTAAATTATGCATCCATTCTTTGCGGTTTGCAGGTTCTTCTTAGAGCACTTAGGTCTGATGTAAAAGATATATATTTCTTAAAATGTTCCATATGTTCTCCCTTTTTCATTCCTCCTTTATTTTATATTTTCATTTCTGAATGAAGAGGTGCATTCTCTTTCATAATTGATACCTTTTCAAAGAGTCGTGACTCTTCTTAGATCTCCATCACTACCTTTCCTTTAACTTTAATCACTGTCCCTTTTTACTTATATAATCAGTGCATTATAAGTTGAACACCAATGATTCTTTCCCAATCGATGTTCCTAAATATCAGCATATTTGTTAAAGATAATTGCTGCCTCAGATATGCATTCGACTATCCTTGATGAGTAATGTAACACAAGGCTATGACTTCCAATTATGTGATATGCTTTCACCTGTAGGTGAACTCCGATAGCTAGTGAATATGGCGGCGGATCAGACCATTTAAGACTCAGGCGGCTTCAATGCAAGTAGAAGATATAATAATCACTACATGTGAGGCCCGATAATGTTCATCTTTGTAAGCCGCCGATGACTAATTTGAAGCAGGAGTAATAGTTTTGACCTTCGAATCTGTCTTATGAACTTATAGCCGATAACTCCTTGCATTCACACCAACGAGAATATTAAAGGCAAATCGTTATGAGCATGAAAAGCATATGTGGAGATATATGGTGTAACTGATAAGAGATTACATGACTTAGCCACTGAGAATAGTCAATCATTTCCATATTGGACTATTATGTGGATTGCCCTTGTATATATCCTAGCGATAGAGCGGGAGTGTGAACAATATTGATATTCACCGAAAAAGCCGATAACATTCACATAAGTAGCAAACCACGGAATTGGAACATGAGTCTTCAAAATAAAATATATATAAATCTGACCTGAACAATGAATTAAGTTGACCCAGCAAAATATATAGATATGCACCAATATTAAATATTCAGAAGATATCCTTAGAAATAATCAGCCATCAAACAAGGTTAGCCTCATAACTCCTCCATTCGTAATTGGAAGATTAGTTTACTTATTGAATTATTACCTTAACTTTAGGTAATAAATTATTATTACTTAATTCTCCGTTTAATGTTCCTTTCTCCATATAAAAGATGGGACATTACACGATGAATTGTAGATGTTGTCATAGGTAATTCCCACATTGAATGAAGTGTCATAACTTGTGATGCATCAAATTACAAGAGTCATTGTTTACTAAACACACAAAATAAAGAAAACAATATTTTTGGTTGATGTTGATTGCTTCATTGCCAAAATGCTCATGAATTAGACACCTTGGTTAAGTAAAAGCGTGAGCTCCGCTTTGATGAGCATAATCTTATACTGGGGGGGGGGAGGTTGAATCAGTATAAGACAATCGTTTACTTTTTCAAATTAACTACCAGAATAACTTTGAATACACAACATCAACAAATAAGAACACAAGATTTACATGGAAACCCTTTTGACAAAAAACCGCCAAAAAATATTGCTTATTTAAAAATCGCTTACAAAATTTGTAGGCACCAACCTACTAGAGACACCAATACCCTATAGTTGAACACCAACTCAATATGAGACCAATCTCTTTCAATAAGAGGCACCAACCTCTTGATAGATAAAGTATTTGTTCTTCTTGATAACCCTCCTTAAAAATCTGACTTTGAATAAGGACCCCATACCCGGCCGGGTTTGGTGTTGGTCTAGGTCTTGCATTGGTTCGGCCTCAGGTACGCCTAGGGTTCCACTTGCATGCCACGGGTCCTCTGTCCGAGGAGGACCCGCAAGGAAAGCACTTAAAATGGTGCCCAAAACAATTAAAATAAACATTCTCAAACCTAAGAAATGACCTCTTATGCCTTGTTCGACCTAATCAGTCATTTAACAAACACAAATGGCCAAAAACACCATTTTTTGCCTCCAAGATGCCATTGTTGGGTTTTGAAGGTTTTGTCTCTTTTTTTTTTAAGGTGAGAGCTACGAAGGAGTTCAACCTACAGAAACAAGGGAGAAATAGCTGCACTAAGAAGATCTAACCATCGAAGGTGAGTGAATCTTTCCTTTTTTCAAAATTTCAATAATTTTTTTGAATATTTTTCAATTTTTTTTAACTTTTGAATTTTTTTAAGAACTTGTAATGCATAATAGGGGGTTATAATGCCAATTTTCTTAAAAAAAAATTAGTAGTGTTGTTAATTTGTAATTTTTTAAATTTTTTTTGATTCACAACTTCTTTCAAAATGGCCGGTAGATCTGGTTTAGTTGGCATAGATGCAAAGAGTCAATTGAGATACGATGCATCATCACCTCATTGGTGACATACAACAATGATTCAACAAATTCCCGGTGATGGGGGTTATGTTTGGCATTGTTGCCAATGTGGAACTACATATAAGAACTCGTACTTTCGAGTGAAAGCTCATTTTTGCACTATTCCTTTACAAAGAATAAAAGTTTTCCCTAGGCCAAATAAAAAAGGGTTGCCAAAACACCAAACATTGGCTTATATTAAAGAACAAGAGGAGGTTGACATGGCATGTAGAAAATCAAAGTCTATGGCACATCCTCTTTCCAAGAAAGGCTTGCAAAGACCTCCTAGTGGCTTATCACAACCGGCTAGCCCACACATTTCATGCAAATGGCACCATTTTTTGAAGGAGATTATGCTTTAGTTACATGAAAAAGAGGCCCATTGGAGAATGCCTTCAAAGTTGAAGCAAGAGAGATTGCAAATTAGAGCATTGGTCATTGCATTTATGGCAATGTGCTTCCTTTCAGCCTTGTTAGATCACCTTATTGGTGGAAAATGGTGACAGCTATTTCCAATACAACTTCGGATTATGTTAGTCCTCGACATGAAGATGTAGGAGCATCCAAGGTGAAATGGCAATCCTGTATCACCAAAAATATTGTTATTTTTTTTTTTTCATTTTCAATAAGGACTTTGGGGTTAGGAGGATAAATATTTTAGTTTGCAACTATGTAATTTCCTTTGGAGCAAATCATAATTGTAATTTTGGTGGAAATTATGCAACGATAAATGTTTCTAAGGCATAAATGGGAAAATATCCTTCTTGGGCGTCCCATTCTTGGTGGGGACCACTTGGGGTGAATGTGCTTGCATGTTCAATTGCATGCCTTGCATGTTTGTGCCCCAAGCTTTGCATGTTGTTGCATGACTGTATTTGGAGCCGTCGGAGCTGCTCAGAATCATTGAAGGTGTCATAGTTGGCAAAGATCATTGGTCAAAAGCTAGGCACTCATATGTGGGTCATATTTGCAATGAATAATTTTATATTTTATATTTATTCTTCTCAAAATGGGGTGTGGGACTTCAAGGTGGTTATTGGAGGTTGTTTTGGAAACCAATGGTGGTTTTCTCCTCACACAATTTCTATATAATGATGCTTGCTCATTTGGAGGAGGCTTTTGGAGAGTTGGTGGTTGCATACCCAGATGTTGCTGGAATGAAGCCATAATGTTAAGTTGCAGATTTTTGTATGTGTGAAGCCCATGTTGTAAGGGAGCATATGAGCTCCATGTTTATGTAATTCATTTTCAGATTTTGAACATAATATCTATTGCAGATTTCTCTTCCATATTATGTGTTTCTTGATAATTTTCTGCCTTCTTGCATAGTGTTTTACGTGTGTTTGGTTTCAGATTTGAAAGGGAGAGTTTTCCTTTTCATCATATGAAAAGGTGCAAACCACCTTATTGGCAAAGAAGAAATCTTTAATAGAGGCAGTATTAAGAATAATCAAGGATACATAGCTCGAAACAGGTGTGTCCATCATTTCTAATGGATGGAAAGATTGCAAAAATAGACCATTGATCAAAGTTATAGCAGTGTCCTCTAAAGGGGCGATGTTTTTGAAGGCAATCGATTGTGAAGAGAAAATAAAAGATAATAGTTTTATTGCCAATATCCACATAGAAGCCATTGAAATGGTGGGGTTTGAAAGTGTTGTCCAAGTCATAACAAACAATGCTAAAAATTGTAGGGCAGTTGGGTCTATAGTGGAGGCTACATATAGTCACATTTTTTGGACACCATGTGCAAGCCACTTGCTCAATTTGATATTGCAAAAGAGTGGCACACAAATTGAGTGGGTCAAACAAATTTACATGGAGGACCAGGAGATCCAAATGATTGTGACTAATCATCATATGTCACAAGCCATCTTTAGGACCTTTTCCAAGTTGGAGTTGTTGAAGGTAAATTTAAATTTGATTTTTTAAATTTTTTTTTATTTTTTTTTATTTTTTAATTTTAATTTTTCATTGTTGATTTGTGACATGTATTTTTTATACCATGTTAGGTTGTCGAAACTCGATTTGCATTTCACACACTCATCTTAAGACGACTTGTGAAGGTGCAAGAGGCCTTGAGTTCTATGGTTATCAAAAACTTGTGGAGTGTATGGAGGCAATCAAGCACAAAAAGAGCCCAAAAAGTAAAAGCAATGATCTTAGATGATGAGTGGTGGGCTCGTGTGGAATATGTTTTAAATTTCACCGAGCACATTATGAGCATGGTTAGGTATGCTGATATTGATTGCTCATTTTTGGGTGAAATTTATGATGGCATGGATTCCATGGTGGAGAAAATAAGATCAATAATAGATGCCAAGGAACATGACACAACGAAAACATTTTTCAAAACTGTGCGAAAGATTATTGTTGACCGTTGGAACAAGATGACCACCCCTTTACATGTCTTAGCATTTTCTTTGTCACCAAAGTATTATAACAAAGAGATACTTTCATTGCTGAGGAGGGTGGCACCATATAGGGATGGGGAAGTTGCTGCTAGATATAAGGCTGCATTTAGAAAGATATTTTCAGATGAAGATATCCAAAGTATTGTCTTGAGCGAGTTTGGCCAATTCATATCTTCAAAACATCATGATGTTTCTGCTCTTCTAGACAAATATAGGAAAAATGTTGATGAGTGGTGGTATCTACATGGTCAAGGCTCCAATTACTTGCAACCTCTTGCAATTAAAATACTCTCCCAAGTATGTATCTTTTTATTTATTTTTATTTTTTGTTTTTCTCGATGCTATTATGCTATATATTATTGGCAAGTAAAATTAAATACTAAATGTTGTATGCAAACTCAATAGATTGCAAGTTCTTTAGCTGAGTGGAATTGGAGTACTTACTCCTCCATCGACTTGGTCAAGCCCAACCGTTTGGGTGCAAAAAAAGTAGAGGATTTGGTCTATGTACACTCCAACCATTGTCTCTTGTCACATAAGAAACCTGAATACAATAAGGGTGTGACAAAGAATTGGTATCTAGTCCCTGAGTGTGCTGATTTAGATGCTATAGTTGCACAACTTGCCTTAGCTTCTATAGATGACAATGAGGCAACTGCTGATCTTGACGCACCTAGTGGGAGTGGCAATCCAATCGATAGTGGTTCAATTGAAATTGAACCAAGTGTTGACCACGACCTTGATGCTTTTGATGAAGACAAATTTGAAGACTATTAAATTAAATACTGATTGTAATTTGAATTTTCAATGTTTAATGAAATTTTGAGACTTGAGTATTTACATTTTTGCAAATTATGAATATGATTATATGAGCCTAAGGTATTTAAATACTCTATTTATTGGCAATTATGTTTATCATTTATGTCTTATGAATATCATTGTTCTTATAATTAAATTTATAATTTTGAACATGTATGTTTATATATATATATATAAACATACGGTCATACTTGTCCTTGTACATGAACCGGTACCCGAACTGGCAACTTAGAATAATCTTCAATTATTTTATTGGAATGTATTGTCATTCATGTCAAAGCAAATGAACGAGTTTATTATCATTAATGTCAAGAGGGAAATTGATCTCAAATGACCACACAACCAATATTGAAAGATATTAAAATATTTATGTTAAATTATTATAAAATATTAATATTTATATATCATAATATTATATTTATAATATTATAATTTTATATTTATATTTATTAAGATTTAATATCATATTATTTATATTTATATATTATTATATAAATATTTATTAAGTTAATAATTTATTTTATTATTATATTATATATATACATGTTTTTGGTATGGATGAACAAAAACAAACCCAACTCCCCAAAAATTTTCGCCAGATCCATGAACCTGAACTATAACCAATAACATAGATCCTTGAAATCTTCATCCTTTGGTGGGTACAATTACTTCATTTATTTGAATCCAACTACTTCTATCCTCATCTTTGTAAGCAATAAATTCCTCTTGCACAATGCTTTGACAACCTTGTCGGTATTCCCACTCCTATGTTTTAGCACAAACGAGTAGTTCTGAAGAAACTCTACCCACTTTGCATGCCCTTGGGTTAGCTTCCTTTGGACGTTGATGAATTATAGCACCTATCAGTCCATGCACCACATGGACTCATTGGGACGCAAGTAATGTTGCCATTTCTTCAATGTCTACGCATTGGCAAAGAACTATTGGTCATAAACAAAATATTTCCTCTTAGCATTATTTAGCTTCTAATTGAAGTATGGCGTAGGTTGTTCTTCTTGATTCAATAGTGCTCCTATTGTCATCCCACTAGCATCATAGTCCACTCGAAAAACTTTGTTGAAGTTTGGTAATGCTAAGATTGCTTATTTTGTCACCTTTAGCAACTCAAAACACTTCTTAGTTATGACTTTCATTTGAATTTTCTACCCACTCATGGTCTTGGTGATAGGGTGCACAAATAGTGATGAAGTTGCAAATGAACTTTACGTAAAAATTGGCCAAAACATGGAAAATCCTTTCCTTGAACATACCTTTCAGGATTGGCCAATCCAAAATTGCCTTCACTTTCTCTAGATCCATTTTTATGTGTAATAACCCTTGCTCCTGTTGAACGATATTTCAACGATTTGCCTTTCTAGTTTGACAATGTTATTTGTCAAACTAATTTGATGGTCTAATCAGGAATAATTATTCTCTGATATATGTAAATTCAAATAAATGAACATTTGCAAATGAATTCTATTTAAGACTTCAACATATTTTCTCAACCAAAAGACCCTTCCTTATATATTCATAAATTAATACATATGGTGACTTCATCAGAGATAGAATATTTCCTTTACTCAGAAATTGCAGATACGACTTCAGTATTACAGTCTGAAATTGTAAATATACTTATTATATCTTTGACCAGAGAATGACTTTACACAGTGTTGGCTGATGAAATCAATATCTTTTACTTGGCTCCTTTTGATGTATGATCTCTCTCCAAAAGGTCTTCAAATCCACTTGAAATCACATTTCCCTGAATATTTTAATATTCAGACTTCTCCACATGCCAACAGGAATCTCCTCCACCAATCATCTCTACTCATCGATCAGCACATACATCATAAGGTGTCAATCAGCATAAATGCATAATGGATATGTATATAAACCGTTTCCATGAATTATTCTGCCAACATGCCTATGCCATTCACCTTTCTTGACCGAACATAAATGAACTTACATGCACCAGCAGTAGGTGTCTCTACCCGATATTGGGTGCTCAGGCGTTAGAGAAAATTCTGTAATACAGAGAAATTATATAGTCTTTAACACATGTAATTCTGGAGTGATAGTAAACATACCCGCACTACTCAGATACTCGGACAGTATAGAAAATATACAACAATGATCTCGATCATCATACGATGTAATAAAAGAAATGTTGAATAGCAACCCTCGCACCCAATACAAGTCCAAACGGCATTCATTATTCAATAATCGTTCAACATGAAGTTCGATATCCTTTAACTCCTGTCACCAGTCCAAACAGTGTCTACACATTAATGAAGCGACAGATTCAATAAACTTCTTTAAACCTGGTGGCATATTCAAATAACGCCTGGCGCTCTCCTCCAAAGTCACGATCCCTGTTATAAGCAACAAGTGTTGTCTCTTCTTCAGATCGCTAGATGAAGTGCTGCAGCTAGATAAATTAAAATATCATCGGCCTCTTTGTTGTGTTTGTCTTGACTCTGCCTATGTGGAGGTTTATTTGTCCTCTACTGTACAATGATGGTTTTAAATAATAACCCGAACTCCTCTTCAATATAGAATCAAGCCAATGTAGATTTCCATGTTCACACGACAAAGGGCCCGATAATCTTTAGTGCGGCAAGTTATTTGTCTTTTCTGAGAGTTAAGAAGCTTTCAATATATATATTAAAATCCTTCATCTATGTTGGCTACAACATATAAACATCAATACCCGAATATCACAACAATCTGTACAAACCCTTCAATACTGAAGATATACTACAAACCCTTGAATATCAGAATATCAAAATATCACTTGATAAACCAATCCTCCAAGATGAAGCGATCATAATTTAATACAAAATAGCCACACCGAGGTTTCCGTCCTAGCATGACTTCCAGATTCTAAGAGTTTTCGTTCTCAGACTTTTTCAATGTCCAAACCAACAATATTCATTTTCCTGTGATGCTCAAGATGTCCACCATTACTCCTTATAACCACGTCACCTTTCAGTTGGCCAAATTGATTATTTAATTATTAAATATAAACTTCATTAAAGTAACTTATTTAACATCTTTTTAATAAATTTACTTTAATATATAATTAATTAATTAAATATTAATGTCCAAAATATTAATTAAGGATGATTAAATAATTAATTAACTAAATTACTTCCCAAGGAGCTACTCGAGAATTGGGGACATTACAGTATCCTTCCTCTCATAATCATGAATCCTAGGTACAACAACTTTGTCTTCATGAACCTACATTTCTTTAAATTTATTAGCAACTTCCCCTTCTTCAGTCTTTGTAAAACTTATTTCAAGTGCTCCATGTGCACCTTCAATTTATTCAAGATAAGGATGTCATCTAGATAAACTATCACAAATTTTCTAGAAACAATTTCAATACCTCATTCATGAGCCTCATGAAGGTAATTAGTACATTCATAAGGCCTAGTCGCATGACTAGCCATTTATATAATTCTTCTTTAGTCTTATAAGGTTGTCTTTCACTTGTCACCCTCTTTGAGTCTGATTTGGTGATATCCACTATCTAGATCATTTTTTGTTAACTAGTGAACCACACTTAAGCAATCCATTAGATCATCCATCACTATGAAAACTTGTATTTGATGGTGATCTTATTTATAGCTCTTTGAGTTTTTAAGCATACACCATTCTCCACCTTTATTTGTTGCTAGTGCTCTAAGTACCTCACATGGGCTCAAATTGTTTTTGATTAAACCCTTCCTCAACAATGACTAAGCTTGTTAGCTCATTTCCTCATTTTTCGCTATTGTTGTCTTATAAACAGCCTCGTTTGGTATGCTAACCTGTGGTGTTAGATCTATGTGCCTTTTGGGTAGGAACCAATCCAGGACATCACTAGAAATTACATCATCATGCTCTCCCAGGAGTTCCTTTACTTCTTGTAGTAGCTTGTTGGCCTTCATTGCCACTTCCTTTCATGTGGGCTTAGTTATGAATGAATAGCACATCTCCTCCATTTTCAAAACTTTGAGAAATTCCTTTGCAGTGATGAGATTACTTCAGAATCTTTCTTACTTTCTTCATCCCATTCCTTCACGAGACGTAGTTTCTTGCCATTTTTAACATGCGTGTAGGTATTAGCCCTACCGTTGTGCATAACTTCTATGTCAAATTGCCATGGTCCACCCAACAAGATATGCCATATATCCAAAGGCATGAAGATCTATTTAGGAAAATCACAAGCTGTTTCTGATGAGCACACTGTAATGTCCACTTTTTGGGAATGCCCTAAATTTGCCCTAATCCTTAATTTTTAAATAAATAAATGGGTTAGAGAATACCTTTCTCCTTATTGAAGCCCTGTAAACAATTTAGAAACCATTTACCACAATCATACTGATTAGCAAACTATAATCATTTACCACAATAATACTAATTAACAGATTATCATGATTAAATATTAGTAAACCTATGGCCAAATTACTAATCCAATCATGAAGCATTTAATATCCTTGGAGAGCTTGACCATAGGAGATCATGGGAGAACATGATTCGATGGGGTGCTTAGGACCCTTTCTACCCTAGGCCCAAGAGCGGGTGTCTTGGCCTCTACCTAGGAGGTGTCCCCTTTCTGTTATCCCTCACCTTGTCAATCATTTCCCTCTTGTTACACCATGGTAGGGAGGTAAGATTACAATGGTTAATCCCATGATTGAACTAGACCTAGAGGCAACACCCTTTGATCCCAAAGGCAGAACCCCTCCGGCCCTCGTGGGCTCATTACGTCCCACCCCTGGGTGGCGTATCTAGTGGAGATCAACCTAGAACCAAGGGCAGTACCCTCGGATACCCCAGAGGAAAGTACCCCCTTGGTCCTCATGGGCTCATCATGTCCCACCCCCGGGTGGTGTATCTAGGAGACTCCATTGCATGAATTCCCGTTTGTAATCCTTCTTCCCCGCCATGGTGGAAAATGGACATCATAATATAAACAGATTAAGAATGTACACATGCATATAAGTTTCCGAACACATCATGATTAAAAATAAACAATAATAACCAATAAATAGTAAGAACAATAATAAACAATATTAAACAACCCTACTAATTCTACTCTTATAGAATTCTGATCGTATTATAAATGGAGACAACAATAGTAATTACATCTATTGATCCTACTTCATAAATTCTGAATATACTATAATTGAAAAAAAAACAATGATAAACATATTTGTTAAATCTAATCTATGACATATTATAATTGAAAACACACAATAATAAGCATGCCTACTTTTAGCAGATTGCAGCCCCTAACAATCTGAGTATTCACCCGAATATGGCTGTCTATATTTTTATTCCGTATTTTCTATCTTTGACAGATCTGCCTGAAAGTATGCAATCTGTCTTTTATTCCTATATTTCTCATGCTTGATCGATGCCCCTCCTTCGGAAGCCTTCCTCATTTAATACTTTAATACCTCCGATCAGATCAAGGGCTACTAGTTTAAAGGTTGCACCTCTTTGCAAATAATAATCGCTTCTCTTCTCTCTTCAACGTTGCTCTTAATAATGTTTAATAGGTGGCTGTAGTGTTTAGTTATTCTGTAATAATTAATATTGTCATATCTTACGTTATTCTTGGCATTGTTTTAATTGATTTAAGGTTATTAAAATTATCCCTTATTGCTATCGTAGACTTGCCATAGAGGAAATCGCTGCATTTGCCATGTTCTGATTTCTATAGTATAATGAATCGATACCCTTAGATGTATTGACTATAGTTATTTTAGGTAATATTAGTTTTTGTGCATATTATTAGTTTTATTGTTATGATATTTAATATTAATTGTTCTATTCTGTGTCACAAAATTCGCCGAATTTTCGGCATCAAATTCGAAATTCGGCAAATCTATAAAAAACCTATGAAATTTGTATAAAATCGTCAATAAATTCGGATGGAACACATGTGACTTTTTTTTTTCCTAAAATAATTTTTTATGAGTTTTTTTGGGGCTTTTGATTGATTTTTTTTGTAGTTGACTTTAAAGAAACACATTCAAGCTCGCAAGGCGAATTTTCTGGAACTGTGACGGAGTTTTGTCGAGCCTCACGCCATCACCTATTGATCGGGGAGTTTTCTATCGCCTTTTCCTATCGTATGCTGCAAGCCTGCAACTTGCAACTCCTCCGCGCCTCTCAAAATCGGGGAATAAATAACTGATTTATTGCAACGTAGAGATGCCTTATGGCGTTATTTTCGACTAGAAAAGAGATCTCTGGGAAGAGTCGGAAGCTAAAATGCCTGCAGGTTGTAATGAATGTCGTCCCCATACTGATTGCTTCGATGTCTCCACCATAACTACTGAATTTACCCCTCGACTGGCCAACTCTGTGTTGCGTCTCCATTTCATCGAGACACCGAAGCTATTCGCTCGTCTCTTTATCGGCAACAAAAGTTTTGTTTTCATTATTTTAATTTTATGTTTAGTTTAAATTAGCTTTAATATGTTACTTTCTTAACAATGTAATTTTAATGTCTCTAATGTAATTTTGTTTTTTGATTTTATAATTTACAAAATATATTAAAATTTTAACATTCTAAAATATTTAAATTAGATTATTATTTAAGTATGAAACTTAATATATTAATTATTTATGTATTAATAATATTTAAATTAATATTTTAAACATATTAATATTATAATATTTTTAAATTTCTTGTGGATATATTACTTATATTAAAAAAATTAAAAAAATTACTTTAGGTGAATTTAATCCGAATTTTTTACTTTTCAATTTTTTTTCTTGCCGAATTTCAATATTGCCGAATTCAAATTCGAATTTGAACCTTGTGACTTAGGTTCTATTTCATATTATGATAATTACAATTTATAATGATATTTTAGATTATCCTTATTTTATTATTTTATTTAGGATGTTGAGTTATTTTTTTTATAATAATAACAATGAATTGTCAATATATATTATGTATTTCTCATTATTATAATGATTATAATATTTAGTATTTATATTTTGGTAATTACAATATTATATTTAATATTTATAATTATAATATTATCTTGGGTTATTATAATTATAATAATATAAAATAGTTAATGTTTATGTATTGTAATTATCTTGTTTTCAATGTTTTATATCTCAATGCTACAATTTCAGGGGACATGACAGTAATTGTAATGTCCCCTTCTCATTAGTGAGCAGTGCAATGGATCGTCAGCCTATTTCGGAGGCCCGTAGGTTCGTCAAGGTTAAATTAGGGTTTCTAGTGTTTGGAGGTTTTTGGCATTTTTCAGGGGCTTGCATATGGAGTTTTGGAATTTGGTTTGCAAATTCTTTCTGGGTTTTCTAAGAGCTTCAGAATGATATAGCATGCAAGTGAATTGGGCAACTTTTCAAAATTTACTATTTTTAGTAAGTTCTAATTTTAGCAGTGTTCCAGTTGGCAGCAACACAATGAGCTTTCCATTACAAGCGGCGTAGTTGAGTATTCTTGGTTTTGGCTTTTGAGGTGCAGCTTTGGAGAAATAAGTTATTTCAAGTCATTAATGTTATATTTTCAAATTAACCTCCTTTGCGCCTGCCCTGCCCCCCTTGGCCTAACATTATGACTTGAAGTTGTTTTAAAGTGTGGTCTTGAAGGGTGGACGCCACATTGAGGAAATATTTTTATATTTTAAATTGTTATTATGTTGCCTTGGAGTTTGGACGCCAAAAATGAGGAGGGAATAAATGTTTTCAAAAATTAAAATATTTCAATTTGCCTTGGGCGTCCCTTTGGAGGAAAATATGGAAAATCAACAGTCACCTCAAAGTTCTATAAAAGCAAGCCTTGCTCCGGCATTTGATTAGCTATTGCGTATCTTATCGAATTGCTATCGGAATAACTATAGGTTTATGGCTTTGAGGAATGCATACCTCCTAGCAATTATCCAATTTCGTGTTTGAAAGATAACACCTAGTTGGAATTGAGGCTGCTTGTCATACAGACTAGTGGATTGAGCATCACAGTTGAAGTTTTTGATGAATTTTCCAGTTTGCAAGTTGCTGGTTTTTGTAGTGCTGAAAGTGAATTTCATTCATAAGTCTCAGTGTGATGTTTTGTTTGCTTTTGGGTAGTTTTTCAATTTATTTCTAGGCCCTAGGCAACCCTCTGCAAAGTTTCAGAATTTTTATTGAAGTTTCCATTTTTATATTGAAGTTCGCCCCTCTTGGGAGGCTGTACCATGCTGGAAAGTGTCTTGGAATTTGTGCCATATTGTCTATCAGGTTTTCATTGTGGTTTGTGGTCTAGATTTGGGTGCTTTCCTTCATAGCATCATTTGCATTTAATTTCAGATCATTTGGAGGAGATTTGAGGGTGTTGTGAGCATATTTTGGTGTGTCTAAGTTGCTGGTTAAGAGGTTTCAGTTTGCTGGTTTTCATATCAGATTGTTAGTAGTTCAGTTTATGGTTTGTAATTCTGTAGTTGAGAAGATTAGAAGTGGGAGAAATTATCTTTCATCATTTTGCATTGATTATACAACAATAACACTTTGTAATTTGCAGATAATTTGCATTGTAAAGCTGAAAACAGTAGTACTATTTCGGTCATTTATATTTCTGCATTTACTTTGTGATTTAATGCAAACATTGTAACCCCTAGTTGGTTTACTGCCAATGAAGAGGAATAAACAATTTTAAATCTCATATTTCACCCACTGAATAAGTGGAGAATTCCCACTGCTTAGTGGATGCCTGCTGTTAGCGGATAATTGTTCTTTCATTGTAATAATTTCCCCCCACTGAAAAGTGGCAGTGCGGAAGTTTCATGGCCGGATCACCGCCTGCTCTTTCATTTCCAGCTTTGTAATTCAGTTCAGTTGATTGCTAACAATCCCGTCACCATATGCTATCACCTCGCCTTCAATAGGACCTTGGTGAACATTCTTAGTGAAGATTACTTTCAAGCTGATTATCTTTTGGGAGCTAATGCTAATCATTGGTGTTGTGCTGGATTTTGTGGTAAAAAATTGGGAAAAAACTAAGGGGCATATTTCAGTAATTACAATATTATATTTAATATTTATAATTATAATATTATCTTGGGTAATTATAATTATAATAATATTAAATAGTTAATGTTTATGTATTTTAATTATCTTGTTTTCGATGTTTTGTATCCCAATGCTACAATTTCGTGGGACATGACACACAGTGATACTGAGAGGGGGGGTGAATCAGTATCTAACAATCCTCTATTTTTCAAAATTCGGTCACAATTGAAATCATTCAAGTAAGATCTAGCAATTAGGAACACAATGAGAATACATGATTTACTTGGAAATCCTTTTGGGAGAAAAACCACGACACAATATTGCATATATATTATAGTTTAATCTTCTGCTTCTTGTAAGCTCCAACCTACTTTCAAAGGCTCAAATCTCTATACAAACTGAGCTTCAACTCAGCAAGAGGCTCCAACCTCAACTTGATAGGCTCCAACCCCCACACATAAGCTGAGCTCCACCCAGCAAGAGGCTCCAACCTATTGGAGGCTTCAACCCCCGCAAATCCAATCCAAACTTTCTTCCTTATAAATCTGATAACCAATCACAAATCTGATCCAATTTCAAGTCTGATTCAAATCATGTAATCTCTCCTTTCACAAATCTGATCCACACTCCAATATCAACCTTTCTTTCAAATCTGATGACTACTTTGCACAATATCTCTCACAAATCTGATCCAATCTATTTACCAATTATTTTCACACAACTGATCATAATCATGGCAAAACGTTCACATAATTTTCTGCCTTAGTATCTGCTCAAAATTATTTCACAATCTGCTCTTACTCTTCATATATATTCGTTAGATATACTTGCATTTATTATTTAAACATGGGCTGCATATGCACTCAAAATAAACCTGAGTTACACTTCATTTTTCTGCCCTTTTGTCTCTTTTTAATCTGCTATTTTCTTCAGAAATAAATCATTTTATTGCTTACATTTTTGACTCAATCCACCGCCTATTTATACTTTCCATAAGGCACCTCTTCATCAAAAGTTACAACTACTCAACAAGGTTGGCCAACAGCAATATCTATTTTTTATTGTTTTATTTGCTTGCCCAAAGGTGGGCGCCCATTCCCATGAAGTCGTCCCACTTTGGGACACACCAATAAGTTAATTAAAAAATAATTTAATTTCCCTTAAATAAGGGCGGCACTCCTGAGGGGTCAGCCCCTTTTAAAACAATATAAATTTGTTATTTTCAATTCCAATTTAGGGCACTTCTACATGGGGTCGGTCTGCAATAATAACTATATTGTTTCTGCCTTACATTCCTTCATTGGTCGACCAGCATCATGATAATTAATTTTATTTTTATTTTAATCTTAACCTTCCTTTTAGGAAGTCGGCCCCATAGTCTTTGTTGTTTGTTATTGCTGCCATGTTGTCTTGATTCTCTTGAATGTATTGCTGCCTTTTGGATATTACTCATAGAGAATATTAATCATTGCTTTCCTTTTTAAAACATTCACTATCCTTCTTCTTAATAAGTTTGCCCCCTCATATCATTTGCTGTCCATAATTTCTGTCTTAGACAAATACAAATGATTTGCTATCCATAATTATTTATCAAGGTATACATTTCTTCTTTGATAGTAGCAATAACATCAATTAATGTGCCATACACCTTTCACATTGATGACAATATTTCCATCTATCTCCACATTAAACTCTTTGGCATCAATGGCGAGCTTGTCCACCTTTGACATCAATGACAACATTTCCAACAGTTTCTTCACCACCACTTGGTGATCCTTTTGTAGCCATGAAACATTGTATGGATTTAAATGTTGTACCCTCATTAAACCTAACTTGTCCACTATTTTCATAGACACTAGGTTGTCAATGCTACCATTGTCAACAATAGCCTTGTGACACTTACCTTTAGAATTGAAGATGGTTTGAAAGAGATTCCTTTGTATAGTCTTGTTCTCCTTGGGTGGTTTCAACAAAGCACTCTTCATCGTGTGTGCATCTCCATGCTTTGGCTCTTCTATTAATGAAGCAATTGATTCTTCATTGGCCTCCACAATATGAATGTTGTTTAACTCTTTCCATGTCCTTTGGGTTGTATTTGGGAGCAAGTCAAAGGCTATGTGACTAGTTTGGCCACATTGGAAGCATGCTCTAGGGAATCCTCTTCGCCTTCAATCATAGTGATCCTTTTTTCTCGAGGGATTAAGCCTCCTCAGCTCATAACTTTGACTTTGAGAAGCACTACCTTCTCCATCTTGTTTTTTCTAGTTTCTCTCCCAACACTAGTTTGACCTCTACATCTAGAAAATCTTCTTCCTTTTCCTTTACTTTGCTATCTCCTAGACAACTTTTCTTTTTCCTTTAGGGTAAACTGATAAGCTTTTTCCATTATATCTAGTTTCAATATAGTCATCTCATATTGAATATTGAGCCTTAGCCCCTTCACATATCTTGCCACCTTCCCCCTGTCTAACTTGTGATTTGACCAAATAACTATCTTGTAAATTGCTTTGATGTAATCTTGGACCCTAGGTTCACTTTTTCTTAGGCTTTGGAGCTTCTTCTCTAGTTCATCACCACATAGAAATTTTCTGTCCTACTGGCTAATCTTTTTCCTTGCACGTCTAAAAACCACATGTCTGCATGACCTATTAGTTTGGTATGTGCCATCCCTCAATCTTTGTGAATCTTGAATATTTTCATATTTGAAGTACTCCAACTTAGTTAGCCAATCTATTAGCTCGTCTGGGTTCGAAGTTCTAGTAAATTTTGGAACATCCATCCTTGTTCCCTTTCCAATCCTTGCAAGAGCTACCGGGAATCCATCTTCTCCTTCACATAACAGTGGTTTGTTAGCCTCCACTTGTACCTCTCTTTGTTCTTCTGAATCATTGCTCTCTTCCTGTTGTGCAAAGCCTCTTTGGCAGTCGCCTTCTATTGCAACCAATCTGGCTTGTACATCTTGTACCACATATGACATTTCTTTGAGTCTTCTTACATATTGGCAATTCCCATTTGACCTCTTTTGGCTGCTCTTCTAGGAGGCATGTAGAATCAATCCTACCCACAAACTGGTTTTTAAACTAACCAAACACACACTAGACCCAATTCCCTTTTTTTTAAATGGACAATGTTCACACATGCATGCAAGATGCACCTGCACTCACACACACAAACTCAGTCTCACAGGAACTAAATCACCTTTGATGCCATTTAATGAAGTATAGGATAAGGGGGCCAAATGAATGGCAGTCTTATCCTTGTAGCAAACACTAAATAAGCACACCCATGAGATTTTCAACTAGTCAGAAATGTTAACACAACCCACACAAGACTTCACAACTCAGATTACCATATGCAATTTCAAATATCCAACCTTGCACAAGGAATCACTCAAAATGAATCTGATTTTATTGATGATACAAGATAGATATATGTGCATTGGATTCTAAAGGAAAATTCACAACAAAACCTGCAACTCAAGACACCTACAAAATAACCAAATCCAAGCTTGTGCTGGCAGGTAACCTATAAACAAACGTCGACCTTGTTGCTTCCTCCTTTCCACTTGCCAACTTTCTCCAATGGAAGCTCCCTCTCGAACCTCTAATGCCTACTTAAAGATGCTATTCTTTCCCAAATGAACAGTCCTTATGCATTGAAGTGAAGGCCAAGTGGAACACCCCTTCCAAGAAAATCTTAACAACTAGCTAAAAATTGCCCAGTAGAGTGCTTCTCTTCAAGGATCAGTATGGAGAAGTCAAAGATTGTCATGCATGTGACTCCTCATCAGTGACACTTCATGGGTAACCCCCACACTGAATGATGTGTCATAACTTGTCATGCATTGTATTACAAGTGGCAAAGAGTGCTCCAATTTACAAGAGGGACCAGATAAAATACAAAATGGTAACCTAGAGAAGTTGTCCCCCCTGCCACCCTGCCTCCCTCCTGTGGGAAGCCTATGGTCATTATTAACCAAACATGCAAAATAATGGAAAATAATATTTTTGGTCGATTACTAATACCCTAGATGCTTCTAAATCATATCTCCAATAAGGCTTATATGATTTTACAGGGAAGGAACATGGAATCTAGTTCTAAGGTCATTGAAGTTGAAGGTAATCATTTGAAGAGTCGCCTAAGGGAAGCTGTAGAGATCAACAAATGTGAAAAGAGCCTTAACAAATATGATGGTTCGGGTCTTAGTCAAGCTTGGAGGCCCATTGTCAACAAGATTAGGAAAACAACCTTCACTTCAGAAAATTGAGCCTTGGGTGTAATTAATTAGCAGCTACAACTATTTTTATTATTTGTGGGAATGACTAAATTACATTTAGTTTTTGTTTGTAATGGGTAAGTTAAATTTAGCAGTTTTTGTAATAGCTGGTTGAGTTTATTAATAATTTTTTATTGAGTTCCCATGTTGGGTTCATGTGCTGGAGCTCTTAGTCCATTTCTTATCTTTTTTATGTTAAAAAATTTCACACAGCTGTTCCAAAAGCTTATTTTTTCTAAATCATAGGAATCCTTAGACTGACTTTGTTTCATCTATTCTAGGTGGAGGCAATTGTGCGTAAGAGATATGGCATAGAAAGTTGCAGGATATTTAAACTCTTGGCTATAAAGGGTCAGCTTGAGCAAAAACAGGTATTTTTGCAGAATAGTTGAAGCATATGACATCCACACTTTTTCTTTGAACATGAAATGCATATGCATATACCACACTCCATAAAAGTCCTAGATTTGACATCCTTTTATATAAGTGATGGTTACATGGGCATGCTTTAGATTGTAATCACAAATATTATGAACTTGCCATTTTTTGGTTGCCTCTGTGTGAATATGTGATAAAGATACTGATAGTAAATGCATTAATGACATAGAGGCAAGCCAACATTTATTATGTAAAATTTATACTATATTAGGCTCATGATCTTAACACATGATCTCAATTTTTATCCTCCCCTTTGTTGATTTTCATCATGAGATAGTTTTAAATTTCATGTTTGTTGATTCCATTGTATACATTCATTTCCATTTTCCTTCCAGAATACTCTAATATTCTAATATATTGGGGCCCAAGGAGTTTGTTAATGTTTTTTGTGAATATGCTTACATATTTTGTACTTTGAACTTACATCTATGGGAATCTGGTTGTCTGACAAGCAAAATATTTTGGAAGAGAATTTGGCATGCTATATATGATGGCCAAAATTAATGTTTAACATATGAATAATGTTATATATTACTAATTACTCTTTTTTGGGGTTTGTTGAGATTTATGTGCTAATAATTAAAGTATCAAGTGTTCATTGATAACATTCCTTGGATCATAGTTCACAAACTCGGACTTGATTCGTACTCAGTAAACCAAAAATTTCTGACTTAGCAAAGACTAAATGAGTACTCAGCTAAACTCAACAACTTAAAAATACTTAAAATTTTGAAAAAAAAACATAAATTTGTGGAAAATACGGTTAAAAATGTAACAAATGAGTTTGGTGGGTGTTTGTGGGCAGTGCCCCTCATGGGGTCTAGAGGCAACACAGATTTAAGTATTTTCATACCTATGAAACTACACAGACCTACATGGCGAACACCATTTTCATAATTTTTTAAAAGGAAAAAAGTTGTGTATTTATGTTTTATTTTTTTTGTATTGATGATAGTTTTCCGTTAACCAAAAAATATTATATCATAGATTACATCTTCTGTCTGATCTCAACCTAACAGATCACATATAGTAAAGAGTATAAAATTATTTTTACTGGTTTTACAAAATTGTTTTTCACATGAACTTCTCAAAAGTATTCATCCATGTCATTCCGCCCAATTGGTTGACAAAGAAACTTGGTCCTCCTTGAAATCCCAGATCTTTTTTCAATGATTCCTCTTTGTATTTCTTGTTGTGCTTCCTCTGAAATTCCAAATAGTTTCTCAGAAATGGAATGTTGTCTTCCTTGCTAAATGGCCAGTGCCTTGCATATTTGATATCTTCTTTACTGAGCTCCACTTTTCTAGTTTTCAATAGCTTGACAAACTTGCTTTTGGATATCTCCATTGTCACTATAACCTGCATTGAAATATTGAAGTATCTGTCTTCTTGTAGACTCAGTAAGTGCTCTTTTTTTGCCTTGGAACCATTCCTCATTTCTAGCTTTCCATATAAACCACAATATTTCAGTAAATAACTATAACAAAAGAAGATTCAATTTTTTATCTAATCCTTCTATAAATCCCATCAGAATTTCCTGCCATTTTTTCTTACGTAAATCCCCCCAACCTCCCAACGCTGCATAAAACATGTACCAGACCTCTTTAGCAAAGAGACATTCAAAGAAAATATGCATGACAGTTTAAGACTTTCTACAAATTTCACAGATTTTCATGCTATGGGAAGAAGTACCTGGAAGTTTATGCAATATAAGCAACCATTTGAAACATGCTTTCTTAGGTTCAATAATTTCATTCCACAACCATTTAAATGTACTAAGCCACTTTTTATCCTTCATTTCAATATTCCATTATTTGTATAGATTGGTATGCACTAGCTGCAAAGGTTTACTTGCACGGCACTCACTAGTATTGAAGGGTGTTTGATGTTTTTTTCTAGCGAGATAATTGGAACAAATATCACTCATCTTCTCAAATGAGGGAAGACCTTTCACCATGGCATTCTTACTAAGAGTAAGCAAATAGCTAGTGCTCAAGTAACCAAATCGTTAAATCCATAACATAGCAAGATCATTATTCTTAGTCAACAAGGCTTGATTATGGCTGATGATATCAAGCCTAAATGTTTTACCATTTTTAGAAGCACCTGCAACAATTTGTGAACTTATAGATTTATCATGGATGAGGCATACCTTCTTATCATCACTTTTATCAAACTCAATCCTCAAGTTGTGGTCAAGAAATTGATTGATAAATAGGAGATTTTTGGTAAGTCCTAGCACATATAAGACTGCAATGAGCTTGCAATAGTGAATGCCAAATTTCATGGAGATTTCACCAATACCTTTAACGACATAGGTCATATCATCTCCAAGAGAAATGTTACCATCATGAGGTTTCATTGTGAGAAACCACTTCTTTTCTCCAGACATGTGCCTCATAACACTTGAGTCCACATACCAAATTGAATGTGATTGTGAACACTCTTCAAAAGTGTGGGCAGAAACACATACTCCTATGCTTGAGAGTCATCTTCTTCAACAATATTGCCATGTTGTTGTTTGTTCTTTTGATGCCATTGTGCATTACCACTTTGAAATGGATTCTTTTGATGCATTTTGTTGTTGGACAATCCTTTTGTAATGTCCCCATTTTCAGTTCCTCTTGCTCTGCAATTGGAGTTGACTTTCTAGGTTTGTGTCAGCCTAATCATAGGGATAATTTGATGGACCAGTGAGCTCAAATGGTTTAGAGGAGTTATATGATGCTTTAAGATTTTATTTCCGATTGTCGGTTTGGGCTCCAAGATTCTTGGAGGGAGTGTCTATTTTTAGTCACTCAACTAGGTCCATTTATCATCTTTCATCATTGGGATCACTCTTGCGCAATCAATTTTCGATTTCGATGCATTTCGACCGTTCCTATAATTTGGAAGTAATATTGAGCTTTATTTAATTAATTTCACTAAGGTTGTTATTTTAATTAAAATATTTAAGAGGCCACCTTAGTGTTATAGCTCGTTGGAACCGAGATGAAAAGCTTTAAATTTTGGGATGCTGAAAAGTGACTTCTAGTGCTCGAAAATGTTTTGAAATAAAATAAATCACTTTTGGAGTTAAAAGGTTTAATAAATTAATAAAAAATATGAGTGTTTGGCTTCATTCTTGGCATCCATGAAAAAATATAGCAAAGTGCTACCGAAATGGTTACTCACTCACTTCGAGGAATGCATACCTCCTAGCAAACTTAGTTTCTTGCTTGAAAGATAGCAACTAGTTAAGATATTGACTATTCTTTACACTAAAGAGTAGATTGGGCTTATTAAAATGATGTTATTTGAAGTTTTCTAAAGTTTTGTACTACTGGTTCTTATATGGTTGTAGGTTGTTTTCAATCATAACTCATTGGAGGAATTTTTGCTGGTTTTGGGTGTTGTGTTAGTCTCCCTTGGGTGCCTCATATTGTAAAGTTATAGATTTTTTAGAGGAGTCTTTGAATTTATCTTGCTGGTCGCCCCTCCTTGATGGTTGTATCTTGCCTGCCAGTACCTTGGAATGCGTGCATAAAATAATGGTGGGTGTTTGATACTGTTTCATTGTCTAGACTTGGGCACCTACCTCCTAGGGTTCATTTGCATTGAGTTTCACATCATTTAGAGGTGTATTGATGGAGTTATGAGCATTTTGGTGTGTTCTAGGCTTGCTGGTTTGAGTTTTTTGTTTGCTGGTTTTTCATATCAGTTTGCTAGAAGTTCTGATTTTGGCTTGTATTTCATAGTTGAGAAGCTTGAGAAGTTTGGAGAATCATATAATATCATTTTGCAGTGATTGGGCAGCTATATCTCATTGTAATTTTGTAGATTATATCATATTGTAAGACTGTTATCAGTAGTACTGATTCAATCATCTTATTTTTGCAACTATACTTTTGTAATTCCCACGATTGTGGAAGAGACAGGCCTTGCGGTCTTTACTTTCAGCATTTCTTTTTTGTACTGCACGTTGAACAAGCGGAAGGGGTTGGCAAGCCGCCCATTTCTTTATTTTCAGTACTTTGTAAGCATTCATCATGTTGATCGACTAAGCCGTCAAACTGCTCCCGTTGAATAAGTGGTCGAGTTGTATATGCATTGTACTTTCTAGCAATTTCAGTTTATGTGCTAACGATCCTCAGTGCCATATGCTATCACCTCGCCCACATTGGGATCTTGGTGAACATTTTTGGTGTAGGGTTACTTTCTCAATTGGTTTTTGGTTTTGCTAACACTAACAGGTGAAGTGTTGTGGCAAAAATTGAAAAAA
This sequence comes from Sequoia sempervirens, assembly GCA_007258455.2. Lineage (NCBI taxonomy): Eukaryota > Viridiplantae > Streptophyta > Pinopsida > Cupressales > Cupressaceae > Sequoia > Sequoia sempervirens. The sequence continues at coordinate 127,592 of VDFB02153691.1, forward strand.
ATTGTAAGGGAGATATTACAGTGGTATCAAAGCCAAAGTTCCTGCCATCCTGTTGGGAGAACAAAAAGAAATTTGAGTTGCCACAATGGAATTCAGTAGAATTGCCGAACAATTCAAGAGGCAATGTGAACATGAGGCTTCCATTCTCCATGAAGATTATCAAAGTATGACAGATGAGTTTAAGAACGTTGTTTCTTTCGACTCGTTTTTGAATTGTGTGGTGGTTTTGAAACCTAGAAAGTTGGCTATGTTTAATTACATCAAGAAAATGATTAAAAAGGAAGCAGAACATGCCATGGCTAAAGGGTCAAATAAGGAAGAAGTGCTTGTTTGTGGGTTGCAGCCCACAAGTAAGCAAGTTGAAGAGAAAAATCAGTCAACTAGTATTGAAGATGGCACAAGCAAGGTGCACATGTCACCTCAAAATGATCGTGAGCTTGATGAAGATACCTTGGCAAATGAAGAGTTTAAGGTAGAGCCCCAAAAAATTCCCTTAGACTTGCATGTGATAGGAAGTGGTGAATATCAGTTTGGTGAGAAGAACATACCAGCAGTCTTGAGTCCTAATGAGGATTCATCCAATGAAGGTCTTGAGACAAATGAATTCACAGATGATTTCAATAGTACCATTGTGTGGGTTGAGTTCGCTAAAGAAGAGCAAGTTAAGGATAATTTGGGTGGTGACATTGAACCAGCTTACAATCATTACCATAGTGATGTTGTTGGTGGTGATTCCGATGTGTTATACCTTCTCTTGTTGAAGATTTGGTGATGGATAATTCTTCCCTTATTGCTGTCCAAACTTCTCAAGAGTTTTCATAAGACGAATTTATGACAGCCAAGAAGACCTCTTTGGTATGCGTCGGGCTGCTAATGAAGAAATCAGTAACATACCTACTCATGATGGGTTCATTGAAGATAAAAATAATGAAGTTTTCAAAACAGCTAGCATTGAAGATTCTTTACTTCATTACAACGGTGTCATGGGTGGTCTTGGGTTTGATCATCAAACCAAACCATTGGAAAAAAATATTTATGAAGATATCAGTTTAAGTGAGTTGGGAGGTAACTTGTTTAAAGAGTCAACACTCCAAGAAGAGTATGATGTATACTTTCCTTTTGATCCAGACAAACAACCCCTTAGCATTTGGGATCCGGGTGTGGAGGCATTTGAGGATGATAAAGAACCTGTGTGGGATGAATTGTCTTTTGATCCTGATGAAGTTCAAAAATCAGATTGAATTGCAAGCTATGAGGTGGCCTTTGGAGGGGATGGTGTCTTTGATGAAGAAGTTTGTTTGGAGTATGTTGCTACCAAAACATTTAGAACAACAATCAATAATGATTCATTGATCGAGTTGGGGGCTGCCATAACCTTTGATAAAGGAGATATTGAGGAGGAAGAAGAGCTAGAAGACCATATGGCTCTTAAGGATGAAAGGTTTAAAGAGGTTCTCAAACACAAATTTGATTTACCTATTCAAGAAGTTGATTGCAAACAAAGGGTCGAAGAAATTGTAGAGTATGATTCTCTTCATGGTATTGAGCAATCTCAGCTAGTTGGTGGCGGAAGACAAGAATATCGGAGCAGCTACGAGGGCAGCAAAGACACAAAACAAAGTTTTGATTTTGAAAAGCAGCCTACCAGCAATCCACCATCTTTGCATATTCTTGAGTGGGAAGATCAATTCACAGAGTCCTTTGAAAGGGAAGTGCAAATTCTATCCAAATTTGACAACACACATAGTTTGGTTGAAGAACTCTACTGGAAGGCTCAGTTTGAAGAGAGACGAAGAGAAGTTAAGGATGAAGTTGCTCTTCCTAATTTGCAACTTATCAAAGACTCTCTGGAGATATTGAAGTCAGATTACATACACTTGATTGGAGATCAAGATCATGCCTTCAAAATTGCAAAGAAGACCATTGGTGCTTTCTAAGAAAATGAGAGAAAGGTTGATGAGCTTACTCTTGAGCTTGAATCAACAAAGGACATGTTAGAAAATACTTAGTTGGATCTAACGGAGGTAGAAGATCAGTTTGCTGATTTCAAACTTTTCAGGGAGCAAGAGAATGCAAACAGAGCTGAAGAAATCAAGCAAATGATTGGTGAGCTTGATAGTCTTCGAAAAGAGTTTGACTTGGGGAACTTTCCACGAAAATCAGAAGTTGTAAGTGCAGATTTGGATCAGCAAGATGGAAGTGAGCAAGATGAAAGGGATGACTTCCAAGTGTTTGATAATCCTCTCTTTGAATTGAGTGCAGAAGCAACTTATGAAAATTCCCTCTTTGTGATGGACAATGAGACATGTGGTAAAGTGACCAAGCATGAGATTGAGTATGGTTTCCAGTTTACTAATGATTTGATATCAGACCATGAGGATGTGACACAAATTGTGATTAATAATCTTCCAAGGCTACTTGTTAGTGAATGCATAAGAGGGTTTAAGGATGAAGTCTCCACTTGGGAAGTGTTGAAGCAAGATGATTTCAACGTCTTTGACATCAAGGTGTTAATAAAACAAGTCTTGGTAGCTGCTAGTAACTTCATTACAACAGCAAGGAGTGAAGATTTCAAACTTGTTACTCATGAAGTAGGGGAGAAAGATGGACCAGAACATGGTGTTTACATATTTGACAATCTATCCATTTGGTTGGGTGATGCTTTAACACATGCTAGTTTATTTTGGGAATTGGATTTAAAGACAACAACGGTTCCATGCTCCATTGTTGTAGATGCCTTCATGAATTGGTTTCAGGGGTCCATGAGTGAAGCTACCAATTTCTTGAGTATGCACTTGGTTTTAACTAGCACTTGGGGATGTGTTGAGTTTTCTTTTCAGTGTGTTGAAAATCATTTTCAGTTGGGTATCCATCCTTGGGATCCTCAACATGGGATGATGGAGCTTATTACTTATGGAAAGAAGAATTTTTGGAGCGATAAGGATCAAAATTTCAAAATTAATGGAGTTGTCCCCTTCTTTACCACCACTTGATGGTCCCATTTGTTCATCAACAAATGGATTGGAGAGAAATTTTGAGTATGGGTTGGAGAGATGAATGGTTGGTTGCTCTTGGGAGTGATCCTTGGCTGAGACAAGGGCAGATTTTGAGACTCGAGCTTGCTGATTGGAGACAGACCAGCCACCTTACATGGGGAGTTACTCTCGTTCAGGAGAGTTGGTTCATCACTCCTTGTCAAAGAGGTGGTAGTTTTCAGTTGGAGATTGCTCTAGTGTGTTTTCCAACCACTTTTGAGGGGTTATCTTGCAACTGGATGCTCATCTCACACGCTCACACTTGAGAATTTCATTGGTGCTGCTATTTTTCCTTGTGTAGAGCACTAAAATCATATTGTACTTCGCTGATTCCAGCCTTGAACAACAGTGATTATTTGCTTCTTCAAACCTATCCTATTCTCAGAGTTAAACTTATGGAGGTTTGTGAAGTAAAGTTTGATAGTTTCTTCACAATATTGGTTCAGGATAGCGAACTTCCACATGCTTTGGTTCATCATTCTGAGACTCTTGGAGTTGGACTTGTAGTAGTTTTCAAAAATCTTCATAGTTGTATCAAAATAATTCAGGGGAGGCATGGTAGATTCATGTGGAGTTATGAGTATGAGTTTGTTGAGCTCTTGCAAAGGATTGTTTTCCTCTTTGCAAGAAGATTTGGAGATGTCACAATTGCAGTTGTGGCTCTGCTAGATACCATATGGAAATATGTTGAGGAGTTTGATTTTGAGTTGAGTAGACTATCTTTCCTATTGCCTAGGATTGTGATAGATAGTGGCATTGTTGATATTGATGACTTAGAGCTTTTTTGGCATGAGATGTTGCATGATATTGATTTTAGTCCTTCAATATTTTTTAGTTTGGGTATCATGGATGGTAATATTTTGGAGATACAAGGGAGGTTAGTGCAGTGTTGGCATGATGCTTTCACTGATGTGATCAAAGTGGTGCAGCATCGGCATGGTGGGTCCTTCTTGAGACGGACATGGGACCCTGGGATCGTACTTGGTTTGGTATGGATCAGTTTAAATTTTTCTGGAGTTGTGGTGGCATTGCTTGAGGACAAGCAATTTTGGGAAGAGCGGACTTTAATGTCCCCATTTTTAGCACTACACTTTCCAAAGACTGTTAGCCTATCCCCGGATGCCCAAAGACTAGTCAGATGCAGAATTAGGGTTTCCAGCTGCTTAGAGGATTCTTTTGTGGAGTCAGGGGTTTGCATATTGGAGTTTTGTAGTTTGCATTCTGGATTCATTCCGGGTTTTCAGAGAGCTTCGCAGTGGTGTGACATGCAACTAAAGTAGGTAACTTTTCCGAACTTACTATTTTTAGTAAGTTGCAACGGTTGCTCAAAATGTGGTTAAAATGCTTGTAGACACACTTATTATTTTTAGCAGTATGTTATTTATAGTAAGTGCTATTTTTAGCAGTGCAGTATTGGGGTTTCCGACGCATATCAGCATTTTCAGCGCATATCAGCATTTCCGACGCATTTCAGTATTTCTGGCACTTGCTATTTTTAGCAATGTTATTTTTAGTGGGATTTCAGCAGGCCAGTTCAGAGGCTATTTCAGGCAGGTCAATTTGAGTAGTTGGTCTCTCGCACTCTTGGAGCTATTTTGGTAAATTCAACACTTTGGTGAAATATTTGGCTAAGGCATGGAGGACGCCTAGTTTGGTGAGATAATGTTTTTAAGTGAAAATATTTCCTTTGCAAAAGTGGACGACTTCATAGGGGGATTATTAATGTTGCTTATAATGTTTATTTTCACTTAATATTTTGGACGCCTACATTATATTTTATTTACATTTTGATAAAGTATATTGCCTTCTTGGAAATGGACGACTTGGAGAGATGATGAAATGAAATGAAAATGACAAAGGTGAATGTGAATGTGAATCTCATGTGGGTTCCCTAATTGAAGAGAATGAATTTGAATTGGTGAAGAAGCTTATAAATATGAGTGTTGGGCTTCATTCTTGCAATCCATGAAAAAATATAATGAAGTGTTGCCGAAATGGTTACTCACTCGCTTCAAGGAATGCATACCTCCTAGAAAACTTAGTATCTTGCTTGAAAGATAGCAATTAGCTAAGATATTAACTGTTCTTTACACTAAAGAGTAAATTGGGCTTATTAAGATGATGTTATTTGAAGTTTTCTGAGGTTTTGTATTGCTAGTTCTTATATGGCTGTAGGTTGCTTTCAATCATAAGTCATTGGAGGAATTTTTGCTGGTTTTGGGTGTTGTTCCTATTTGTTAGTTCCCTTGGGCACCTCATATTGCAAAGTTATAGAATTTTTAGAGTCTTTGAATTTATCTTCCTGGTCGCCCCTCCTTGATGGTTGTATCTTGCCTGCCAGTACCTTGGAATGCGTGCATAAAATAATGGTGGGTGTTTGATACTGTTTCATTGTCTAGACTTGGGCGCCTACCTCCTAGGCTTCATTTGCATTCAATTTCACGTCATTCAGAGGTGTATTGATGGAGTTATGAGCATTTTGGTGTGTTCTAGGCTTGCTGGTTTTTCATATCAGTTTGCTAGAAGTTCTTATTTTGGCTTGTATTTCATAGTTGAGAAGCTTGAGAAGTTTGGAGAATCATATAATATCATTTTGTAGTGATTGGGCAGCTATATCTCATTGTAATTTTGCAAATTATATCATATTGTAAGACTGTTATCAATAGTACTGATTCAATCATCTTATTTCTGCAACTATAGTTTTGTAATTCCCATGATTGTGGAAGAGATAGGCCTCACCGTCTTTACTTTCAGCATTTCTTTTCTGTACTGCCCGCTAAACAAGCGGAAGGGGTCAGCAAGCCCCCCATTTCTTTACTTTCAGTACTTTGTAATCATTCATCATGTTGATCGGCTGAACCGTCAAACTACTCTCGCTAAATAATTAGTCGAGTTGCATATGCATTGTACTTTCCAGCAATTTCAGTTTATGTGCTAACGATCCCCAGTGCCATATGCTATCACCTTGCCCACATTGGGATCTTGGTGAACATTCTTGGTGTACGGTTACTTTCTCAGTTGGCTTTTTGTTTTGCTAACGCTAACGGGTGAAGTGTTGTGGCAAAAATTGAAAAAAAATTGTAAGGGGGATATTACAAAAAACCCTCGTGGTTCTAGAGATTGGACTTGGTTCATCTCAACCTTCTTGAGGACGAAAACCCTCTTGGAGAAGATTGGCTGCGGTGCTGAAAGATCTACCTAGGCTAATGTTTGTTGGAGATATCGATCAGGTGTTTCACAGTGCATTCAAAGATTTGGTTTCGAAATTTGTGAGTCTTCTCCGAAGACAAATTTCAAAGAAAAACTTCAATTCAGGGTTTGAAGAATTTATAATGAACTTGCAAATATATTGATCGGAAATTTAGAGTAAAGGTATCCATAGAGGTTTATTATAAATTTCAGAATATAAAGATAGGGTTATTTGCAGGAGAAAGCCTCAAATGATATTCATCTAGTATTTTAATTAAGCTGCAAATGGTATTGGAGGTTTTCTGAAATTTAAAAGGGATCGCACCATTTTATTTTACTACGCCACCATATCTAAAGGAAGTCGTGCTTTATGGAATGAAGCAAGCACAACTTTAAGGAAGAAGGAACCATATATTATTTGGAGTTAATGAGGTGGGACATGGATTTTGAAACATCATCGCCAACCTTGCTTGGATTCCCAGGATGGCCGTATCTAGTAAGGAGTCAAAGGAGGAGGTCAAAGTTAATGAATAAATTACAATTTGTGATTCAAGGGAGGTTGATACACCATTCTACCAACATCTGAAGCTGCTGTGACTGTGGTATCACATATATTCAGACCTTCTGAAGCTATTGTGACTGTGGTGTCACATATATTCAGACATTAGAGGCTGTGTTGGTAATGGAGCAACTGTTGCGTTGAAGCCTGTACCTCATGTAAGCCGTCATTGTCTTTAGTTGTAGTCGGTCGTAGTCGGCTGTATCATAGTTGGCCGTAGTCGACTAGTGACTTATGTTCAATAAAACTATAGTTGTAGTGGGAATAATTAATGTAATAAATGTCATGTAACTAAGTCCTGATTAATGGTAAGGGGTTGTTATGAAACGTCACGATGGTTGGTTGCTCAACCACCGCCAAGCGTTATATGTACTGAGTCTTTGTAGTCGGGAAGACATTATTGATAGTACTATGACATCCATATGATTGTACATTTTGATACTTACTGGAAATGAATAGAAGCATTTCATCTTTCAAGCATCTTATGTTTCCAAATATGTTGTTTTGTTCTATGTTCTGTGTATAATCTAGTTTACTTTTGTAGTATGTTGAATTACACCCAGTGAAGTAAACATATGGTGTCGTTGTCGGGGACCACCGTGGTGGCAGGGAGGGTGGTACACCACCGTGGATGGTAGGGAGGGATGGCAGGGTCTTGGATACTCTCTATAATATCAAATTAGCCTTCTGTGATGTCTTCTATACTGTGAAGCGGCAGATATTGTCCATTGAATTCGCATTGGCAAGGAAGGTAGAGGCATACAAAAGGTTGTAGAAGATCAAAGATGAGTCTGCAGTAGCTATGAAGAACCTTCAAACCTGTTGGCGTTTAAATTCACACCTCTGGAATGCGGATTTGAAAACGGACAGCTATGCACAGATAAACTGCTCTTCAAATTAGGAGGGGAAGCTCCCTCTTGCTGATGGTGTTTGAAAGAAAGTTAACTAAAACTAAGTTGCCTATCTTTTTGATCAGCTTAGAGCACAAGATTTTTTAAACACAAACGCCGCAGCTGAGATTTTCTGATAAGAAGTTCAACTATGACTAACTTAAACTAAAGACGTTCCTAACCTCTCAAGTAATAGCAGAGCAAGAGAAGTTAGAAATTAACAAGGTAGATTTTCTGACAAAAATACTTCAATAATCTCTCTTTCAACGAACACCTACACACTTCACTGTAAGCTGAAATAAAGATCATAAAAGTAGAACATAGTTAACGGAAATCTGAGATTTTGGACCAAGGCAAAAGAGGCTCATGATTTTATTACTCAAATCTCTGAAACAAAGCTCACTTCTAACATGCCTTGAACAAGAAATTGCAGCTAAAGAGGCTTGCAAACTTATTCTTAACACAATAGAAAACAGCAATCACACTAACTCCTTGTTGGCTAAAGAGGCTCAACAATTTGCTTATCACAACACAAATGAACAATACTTGAGCAACAAATAGAAGGCACAATAGGCTCAGCGTTTTGTTCTCACTAGCACGGTTGAACTAAGTGAACTGAAACTGAATAACAATTTGCTGCAATTCAGGCTCGCAATTTGCTATGACAATAACTGTTAAAAGAAACTAAATGACCAAAGGCTCTTATTTATAGAGAAGCAGAGGAGTAGGGAACCCTAAAATCTCCTTGCTTTCACAATCTAGGGCTTGCTCAGCAAGCAAGCTTTATTACTAAATCTAGAAAGATAAAAACCCTAGAAAGCGGCGGAAACGCCAACTATTACATCTTATCTTCTTTCTATCCTCAAAGAATGGATAAGGATTATTCCAAGAATAGAAGAAAGCGGGAAAGAAAGCTTCTAGAAGAAAGCTGCTTTAAAGCTCGATCACACATCCGCTAGGAAGTTAGAGATTGTGTCCCGGTTCGGTGCATCTATGCCATCAACAGCAAACACCGCTTTTCAAGAATATCTTCAGCATCTGCAATAGATCTTAGAAAATCTTCAACCTCATTGGCCGCTTTATCGAACTTTGCTGACATCACTGAAATATGGCCTATCCTTCCGCCAACTGGACTGCAACTGTGAACAACACTCTGGAACTGATTTTGCACCTCCTCAAGCCGACATAAGAACCGTCTTCAAGACTGTACTGGGAAGGGATCTCTATGACGAATTCGCTGATGAAAAGAAGAGCTTCAACCACCCTTTGTCTGTAGGTGATGAATTCTTCAGATATCCTCTCATAGGTTTTAACTTTGAAAACATGACGCTCTCTCCAGGCAAGGATTTGTTTCTTGTGTTCTCTGAAACTGCTGAACTGTAAGCCGTGTCTAAATCAGCAATGATAATCTCATGTCTCGGTTTTACTTCAGCCAGTGTCTGTTCAAATCCTTGGATACCTTGACGTAGCTTATGAGCGCCTTCCTTAACTGGAACATCTGTGCCAAGATCTCCCTTCCTCTGACAATGAAGCTCTCGATCCACTCCTGAGTCTCTTTCCCACATATGACCAGCTGTCTTAACTGATGGTGATCAGCTGGTGTCTCCAAGATCTGGGGCAGCAACTGGGTTGTTTGTGAAGAACCATGAACAAGGTTAGAAATGAAAAGCCTGAGCTGCTGATTTTCAGCCTTGAGGGCTGCCTTGTCTTCTCCATCTTTAAGCACTCTTTCTTGAAGGTTTTCGGATACAACTTTGAAGAGACTCAAATCTGCATGTCTGGTATTTCTACCGAGATTAGCCTTGACCATGACGAAATCATCCATATTTACCTCATCCCTATTCTTATCTTCTGGGGGCACTGCAGTCTCTATGACTATCTCGTTATCAGGATTCCTATCAAAGTGAACTTGCTTCTTTGCCTTCTTCTTAGGAGGTTCCTGATAGATATTATCGAGATCATCAACACTCACTTGATATAAAGGCCTTCTCCTAACCCTTCCTAAGGAGTTCTCAAGCCAAGACACAGTATTATCTTTACTAACTTCCTCAGGAGGTACTGCTGCAATCTCCTCATCATCTTCGATATCAAGATCAATGTGAATTGGTGAAGAACCCTTCAAAGGTACAGAAACATGTGTTGAAGGTGGCTCCCTCTGCTTCATTCTGATGCGGGCTCGCCGGGGAGGAACCGAATCAGCCCCGTAAAGAGCTGCTCTGTATGACTATGCACGAGAAAATCAACCTTCTTTTACATTTTTATTTGATCTACAACCTTTGACGCCATCTTGAGATTGACTTTTACCCTTTCCCTTCGACTGTGCTCTGGAAGAAGAGGGAATTATCCTTGGCGGCTCTACTACTGGAATGGAGTTCTTCCTTTTAAGCACTAAGAAAACCTTACTATGCTCAATGACTTGTCTTGTTCTGTCTTCAACTGAAAGAGATTCCTTGTTTGCTCAATTAACTTGTGGTAAGGGCTGATCCTCGATTCGTTTCTGAGTGTACATCGGGAGAAGCACATCTTCGTCATCATCAGAGAGCCCTTCTATGTCTTCATTTAAGCAGTCTTTCATCTGATGGAGAGTTAGCCTGCTGTAACTACGCCTTCGCACTTCAAACTCATCTGCACAGTTAGCCCAAAAATCTTCAAGTGCGGCTATGTGATTATAGTTCTTCTCCAATC